>PVJN01010867.1:0-55834 GCA_004026805.1 Lasiurus borealis
GGGCCACACTGTCTTTTATTTATTTATTTACTTATTTTTTATTTAAAAAAATATATATTTTATTGATTTTTTTTTTTATAGAGGGGAAGGGAGAGGGATAGAGAGTCAGAAACATCGATGAGAGAGAGACATCCATCAGCTGCCTCCTGCACGCCCCCTACTGGGGATGTGCCCACAACCAAGGAACATGCCCTTGACCGGAATCGAATCTGGGACAGATAGGCTGATGCTCTATCCACTGAGCAAAACTGGTTTCGGCCACAGTCTTTTACGGTCTGTGTCTGCATGTATGGGTATGAGTGTGTGTGTGTGTGTGTGTGTGTGTGTGGCGTGTCCCAGACACGGGACAGAGCTGAAGGCCTCGCCGGAGTGAGTAATGTCCCGGGGCTTCCTGGTGGGAGGAGAGGAGGGTGAGGATGCCGATGCCAGGAAGCCCGGGGGGGCCGGCGTCACACTCCTTCCTAGCAGAGCTGGTCCGGGCGCCGCGTCGGCAGGAGCTCAGGGAGCTGAGTGGGTCCCTGGCGGGCCTCTGCCCGGAGAGGGGCCGGCTCCGGTGGCCGGAGGACCCCGCTCAGCGTGGAGCATTCCCAGTGCCAGCAGGTAGCCGAGGTGGCCAGCCAGCCCCCGGGCCTTGGATCCCCCGGCAGGTGTGGGCGGTGCCGCGGGCCTCGGGTTTGCCTGCCGGAACTGACAGGAGCCATTAGGCCGGGCCCGGCCCCGGCCCCACCCTGGGCTCTCGATGTTATCTCCCATCGCAGTCACACGGGCGGGCCGGGACGGCTGACAGGAGGGCGGAGAGAAGACATCCATCACAGGCCCTCAGCACGGCGCGCTACGGCCGCGTGCTGCCTCCAGTGCCCCCAGAAGGAGCGCTTCATAAATCCTGTCATTACTCTGTGGATAACACAATTATAATTGCATCTGAAACCCACGACGATAATTTGTTAAATGTAAACATCGAGAGCAGCAACAAATATGGGGCCTTGGTTGTAGCCATTTGTCATTCTTGAATATTTCTGGAAGCTTCGAGGCTGCAGGAGAGCCGGGTCCCCCGTGACCTCCGAGGAGCCCCGAGTGTGGGTGTTGACGTGTCTGCGATCGGGGCTGCTTCTCCGTGCGAGTGCGGGTGCCGGGGGTGTGTTTGTGAGCCCGCAGCCGGCGGCGGCGGCTGTGCCGGTGAGAGCGCGTCTGTGGAGCGGGCGCACCCCCAGCCTCCGGGAGCCGGGAAGGGTGCCGCCAGAGCGCTGCGAATCTAAGACATCAGGGGCATAACTTGATTTGATGATTTGGCCCGAGCAACCCTCTCGAAATAGAAAAATCAAGGGCCCAGCGTGGAGGCAGCCTGTCTGGGCTCGGGCTGGTAATGAGGACTAACGAGGCTTGATGGAGCCGGGGAGCGATGGGCTCCGATGGGCCCGCGCCGCCCGGCACCCCGGGCCCCGCCGCCGTCCGCAAGGCCCCGCCGGCCTAATGCTCTCTCCCCCGGAGATCCTCGCTGGCTGGTGAGGAGGAGAGGGAGCAAGCAGCTCGGTGCGCCCTGCCCTGGGCGGCTTCGGGGAGGGTGCCGGTGGGGTGCTTGCGGGGACAGGGGCCCTCCCAGTCCTTTCCAAGTAGATTCCACACACACGCGCTCATTTTGGGAAACTTGGAGATAGAGATTAAGGAAAAAAAAAAAAAAGAAACAGCTTTTCACTTGGCGATAGATCCCCACTGCACACGTGTTACCGGGCAGGGCCAGACCACGGAGGCCCGGGTGTCAGGTCCTCCATCAGGAGAAACGGGACCCTGGACAGCTCCTCAGGAATGTGTCCTGAGGGGAGCAGACACGCTGCCAGCCACACGCCCCTTCCCCACGGGGGCGGGCCAGGTCACCGCCGTTCTGCTGGTTGAGCCCCAGGAGGAGTAGCTGGCTCGCGCGTAGGGGACAGGTGGTGTGGCGAACGCGCGTTTTGGAACACCAGAGTCGCTCCCAGCGTGGGAGGATGCTCGCGTTCCAGAAGGCAAATGGAGGCTGGGAGGGACGGGCAGCAGCGTCGCCGTGTCAGATCTGCACCATTGCAGGTGTCCGCCCCCCGCTCCCCCCGCCCCTCCACCCCTCGCCCCACCTTGCAGGGTGCGCAGAGGAGAATTCAGAGGCGGGAGAAGCGTGCCTGCCGCGGCCGCCTCGTGTACCTTTCCCGTCTCCGTCTGCGCATTGAATACATCCGCATGATTGATTGTTGGATGAAAACAGGATCATCCTGTATGTGCTCTTCCCGGCGATTACACCCCGCACATCCTTCTCCATAATATCCATATCATCATTTTACATGACCTCCTGGCATGCCACTGAAGAGATAAATGCCATAATTTGTGTAATTATATAATCAATCCTTCATCGCCCGGCGTTTGCTTTCAAACTGTTGTTATTCTAAGAATTGCTCCGATAATTTCCTTCAGGAGCAACCTGCGCTTTCCTGTCCCGTGCCTTTCCCTGGAGGAAGTGTCCCCAATGAGGAGTCCTGGGTCTGACACTCGCAGAGTCTAAGCCTTCGGTCACCGGGCACCTGCCGTGTCCACCTCTCCCCCAGGGCAGGGATGAGCTCAGCAGGCTGACCGGTAGCCGGCGGAGCGGCAGAGTGGGCCCGCTGGGTGGGGAGGGCCGTGCGGCGATGGTTTGGGTCTTTTCTGTGGTCTTATCGTCCCGCCGCCTCCGTCCCCCTGTCGTCTGCAAATGGGAGGAGCGAGGCTCAGGTCCTCCCTGGCGTGCCATCCCGGGAGCAATGAGGACGGTCCGTGGAGGGCTTTCCTGACTGCGGAGCCCCCACGCCTCAGCGGTGGCTCTCACCCTGCGGCCTGCCACCGGCTCCACGTGGCCGCTCGCCACAGCCCCACCCAGTCCCAGGGTCCTGGTGGCTGAGCTTTGCGCCCGCACACAGCTGGCAGCCTGGTGGGCGAATGCTACCCAGGCCACCTATCCGGTCAGGCACTGTGGTGTCGCCAGCGAGAGACTCCCCTCCGCTCCCCGAGCCCTGCCTCCGCAGCCTCCTCCGGGGCCCGCCGAGCCGTGGCCAGTGTCAGCTCACCGCGGCGTCCTAGGAATCCCCTTCCCCCTCGGGGACAAGAACCCTGGCCTGCGTTTCGGGTTCCTTTGGTAACAGCCGGGTGGAAGGACCTGCTGGTGATGTTGCCACGGGATTCTTTGTTAAGGGACCCAGGCTCCTTTCCCTCACCAGGCGGTGGCTCCTCCCACTCACGCCGGCCTGGGGATCGGGGGCGAGAGGCCGGGGTCCCTGTAACTGGGGTTCAGGTCCATCTCCGCTGGCTGCTTCCGGAGCTGAACGGTCTTCCCTTTGGTCACGTCCATCAGGTGAGCCAGCCGGAGAGGCCGATGATCCCCCGCGGTCCCGGGAGGCACTGCCTGTGTTTGTTGGCTGGACTCCGGCCTGTGCTGGGGAGCACCCCTGCTTTCTCTCGGGGAGGGGAGTCTGTCCGTCTGCTAGACCTCGGTCCGCCCAACCTCCCGTCACAGTCACTTCAGCAAGGAGCTCGTGATCCGGCAGCGTTTCCTCCTGCCGAGGACGCAGTTCCCCGGGTTGTCGGTGCCGCTAGACCACCAGCACGCGCTGCTCCAGGCGGTCGTGACTCTGACTCCCGCGTGGGTTACTTTTGGGGCGGAAGTTGTGAGCTCACGATAACTGCGCTCTCACCTTCTATATCTCCCCTGCGTTTTGGGTTCTTTCCTCTGTATCGTCTCAAGTGCTTGCTGGCATTTCAGGTTCATATAGGTTATTGTTGACTCTAGTTTTAGTTCTCAGCCCAGCAAATAACTGAAATTCTTCCCAGCGGCGTGAGTCAATGTTCCGTGCCCCAAATCTCCGCGCGAGGTGTTGACACATCGAAAACCTGACCTGATTTAAAGCGACGCTCCTCTCTGCCCGCCCCAGGCCCACGAGGTTCCCGCCCCACACCGGTTCCTCATAAAAATAGTTAAATGAACATACAGCGAAATGGACTCTTTTTCTTTTTCTTTTCTTTTTTTGGCTTACAGTTCCGTGAGTTTTAACCCACACAGATTCATGTAATGACCACCACGATCAGGTCGCAGCATCATTGCGTCCCCCCCAAATCTTCCTGGTAATGCCCTTTGCGGTAGTCACACGCCTGGCCCACTCCTAAGCCCCGCCAGCCAGGGTCTGTTCTCCGTCCCCGGAGGTGTGTTTCCGAGAATGCCATCTCCGCGGAGCCGTACGGTGTGGAGCCTGTTGAAACCGCTTTGTTCCACTCAGCGTAATGCATGTGAGACCCACTCCCGCGTCGGCGTGTGCGAGCTCTCATGCTCCTGCGGGTGGGCACCTCTTGCTTTTCTGGTTCTTGAGATCTTACTCCGTTCTGAGAACCGCCCTTTCAGCGGACGCGAGAGCGCTTTGAACTCCAGCTCTCATGTAATTAAACAAGCCAGCGCGGACTCGGGCTTTCACGGCAGTCGCGCCGGCCCTGCCAGAGATAAGAGAGTCATTCTTTCGGGGTAGTCATAGAAACCCCCTGCCTCTCTGACAGGCTGGAGTGGAGAGCTGGAAACCCAGCCTTTGCGTTCCCGTCCTCTGAGCTTCCCAGGCGGTTGTAAACCTGGTCTCGGCGGCTCTTTGCTCACGCCGCCGACAGTGCTTCCCCGTAGCTGCCCGTCTGACCACCAAGGTCTTCCTTCGCTCTCTCGGTGCAGGGAGACATAGGTGGTATTGGTGAATCATTCTTTCCCGCCCTGCTGACACGGGACAGTTTCTGGTGAAAAGCCATGATGTGGGAGGGACAGGACCAGGGCCCATCTGGGGGGATTCAGCGGGGCATCTGGCATTCATTCCTCCGCCAGGTTTAGGGGAAACACTGTCAGGGATGAAACCACCAGAGGGAGCGCTGTGACCGCCAAGCAGGAGGGCTGGGGCGGTGGGGAGGGTGGGGAAAGAGGGTAGGAACCCTAGGCACTGCTGGGCTTTGATGTGGGGCTCCATGTCAGTGGCCCCACACAGACACATGGTCCGCGCCCACCAGGTGACATCATCGCGGCGAACTTGGGATGCACCATGAGCACCCTGGCACCTCCCTGGGTGCGGGCAGAGCCTCTGCAGGAAGACAGAGAGGGTGCACCTCCACGCCACCCACTTGCAGGTGGACAGAGCCCGCCGCCAGGCCTGTGTGCCTGCGGGAATCGGGGTCTCTTCCTTCCTGGTGCTCTTCCCGTCCCGCCCCTGTGCCTGGGAAGTCCCGCACGCCCAGGCGCCGGCCGAGGCGCTGCGGCAGCTCCTTGGCTGGTGTCGTCCCAGACCTTTGTGCCTCCGAGCGAGCATGGCCACAGGCTCAGGAGCAGCACCTTGCCCCTCGGGGACCCCAGGCTCCGGGCTCCCCATTGGCCAGTGGGCGCACAGAGGACGCATCCCGGGAGCTCAGGGCACACAGGGCGTCAGAGAAGGGAAGGCAGCGCCGGGAACAGGCGCACCAAGAAGTCGTTTTGTCACCGAGCGTTATAAACTAGCCGTGCCGCCTCCTTTCTGATAACTGGATCCATTAAAACAGTCTGTGTGTCTTGGTCCGTTCGGGCTGCTACAGCACAAGCGCCACAGACCCGCAGCTTCTAAAAAACAGAAATGCATTTCTTCTCGTTCTGCAGCGGGGAAGTCCAAGAGTGAAGGCACCTGCAGGTGGGTACCTAGTGGGGACCTGCTTTCTGGTTCATGGGCTGAACCCTTTTCACGGTGTCCTCTCCTTTATGAAGGCACTCATCCCAGTCATGAGGGCTCCCCCCTCTTGACCTAATCACCTCCCCAGAGTCCCACCTCCTCCTACCCTCCCATGAGGGATTAGGTGTCATAGGTTTTCAACAACGTGGGAGGCAGAATTCTAAGATGGCCCCCAAGATTCTGTTTGCCTGGTGTGCGCGCCTTGTGTGACCCCCGTCTGCGTGTGGGAGGAAACTTGGACTCTGACAGGATATTACTCATGTGATTATGTTACATTATATGGCAGAATGGATCTTGCTGCTGTAATTAAGATCCCTAATCAGTTGACTTTGAGTTAATCAAAACTGAGATTATTATGGGGTGGGCCTGACCTAATCAGATTATGCCTTAAAAATATAAGAATAAATAGCAGATGCCCTCCTGCTGGCCTTGAAGGAGCACACTGCCATCCTGAAGAGAGGGCCATGTGGCAAGGACCCAGCGCGGTCTCTAGGAGATAGTTTGTGGTCCCCCACTCACAGCCAGTGAGACAGGGACCTTCCTCACGTGACTACAGGGAAATTAACTCGGCCAAACAACCCGAGAGATCGGAAGTGGATCTGTCCCGCGTCGAGCCTCCTGAAGAGGTCACCGCGGGCTGACACCCTGATTTCCACGAGGCCCAGAGCTGAGGACCTCGCTGAAACGTGGTGGACTCTTGACCGCTGCAGATGCTGAGATAATCAGGGTGTGCTATTTTAAGCCGCTAAGTTTGTGGCAGTGCCTCGCATAGCAGCAGAAAGCGAACGCAGCATGCTAACCAACTCACAAGTGTGCCGGATTTCCCAAAGGGCCGGGGCCCGGGCTTACTCGTAAAAGCCAGCGTGGACGCCGCCCGGGGACCTGTCCAGCCACACAGGCAGACGCCCGGCTGCAAACCGCCGCTGCTTTCATCTGACGTGCCGCGTGCGTGAACCGAGGACCAGACACCGTGAAGAAAGGCTGTTCTCCATGGCAGGACGCGGCTAACGCGATGATGCTGTTTCCTCATCTGTGAAATAGGAATAATAGTACTTCCCCAGCAGGTGGTTATAAGGATTAAGTGAGAGAAGACATTTAACGTATTTGAGTAACACACAGCTCTTAATGCCCTCGCTGAGTTAGCTATTGTTATTCACCAGTGACTTTCCCAAAAGCCACAAAATTAGTAAGAAGCTGAGTGGACACTTAACTTTAGGTCTGTCTACTATTAAAATCCACTCTCATCTTCCTCTCTATTTGACTAGTGCAGGAGTGATCCAGGGACCCAGCTTAAAACAAAACAAAACAAAACAAAACTTTGCCCATTCTTATTCTTAGTTTCTCCCAGGAGAGAAAGGTTTGCATCTGAGAGATGGAGGAAACCCCGCATAATGGAATATGAATGTTTTATGAATCGGTCTTCACCGAGTAAATGAAAGGGTCATTAAGATGCTCATTAACAAGTACAGCACTTTGTTTGGGATTTGAAAGTGATTGGACCCTGTGCAGCCAAATGAGGTCACAGGGGCTTCCTGAAATTCCCCGGATCAGCTTTCCTGCTTTCACAATGTTCTCTCCTGTGATGCCTGGTGTCAGACACCACCCCGTACACGCTGTTCCGAGAGCACAGCGCCTCTCCTCCTCTGCTAACTGTCTGAGATCCTCTGCCTGTCGCCGGGAGGAGCGGGCGCGAACGCTCGGAACAGCCGCCTCTGCTGGCTGCGGAAGGAGTGTGTGTCTGTGGGTGGGCACAGGGTGGGCACGGGGTGGGCACGCTCGGCTGCAGAATAAGGCCGGCGGTTCGGCGAGGGTCGGCAGATTCTCAGAGCGGACGCGGCAGAGAGGAAGGCTGACCAGCCGATAGGGTGCAGAGGGAAGAGGTGAGGGAAGAAGTACCCCGGCCAGGGAGTAAAATCCCCAAGGGTTGTCAGGAAGGAATACGCTGAGCCGTATGATCGTTATGAAACTAGGATATTGGAGAAGTGAGATATGAAAGGCGGCAGTGATCTGGGTGATGTTTCCATCCGGGAAGAGCCCGGATCGGATGGCCAGCGAGAGGTGTTTGAGGCTGCGCGTGGGCACCAGAGTCCGTGTAAACCGGAGGGGTTAGTCCCAGCCCTGGGTTACACACCACAGTCCTTGCCGCGGCCGACCCAAACCATAAGAGATTTACCTGGAAGGATAGCAAATGGCTCACCAGGTAAATGCTAGACACCTGGAGGCTGGGCTTTGAGGGCTGAGGTGCACGGACAGTGACGAGGATGCTGCTCAGTTTGTGTCACATAAACATCTCCAGAGGCTTCTGGGCTCAGGTGACGGCAGAGGCCCTGACAGCAGACTGACTTTCCCAGTGACGACACCTCAAGTTCTTGGCAAAATACAAAGAGACACTGTCGGGGGCAGTCATCAGCCGCAGAAACCGGAGGGTCTGCCCCCCATGAAATGAGGGGAACCCCGGAGGTGAGAGCGTAGTTACCTGTGTTGCCCCGAGAGCACTCCCGGGTCTTGAGGTTCTTCTCTGCAGTCCTCCTCCCGGGAAGGATGGCAGATCCCTGTACGTTTGACCCTGAGCATGGCCGCGTGACTTGGCGGTCCCCGGCCGGGGCCACGCCTCCCTCGGCTTCTCGGAGCAGGGCTGCCCCCGACCTGTGGCCCGCAGGCACCACGAGCGAGCGGGAGGCCCCGTTTCCTGGCCGAGAGCCAGCAAGGTTCTAGGCGTTTGTTACCAGGGCATAATCTAGGACACCCTGACTCACAGGAAGGAAGGCAGGCAGGGTGCCTCTGGGATACGAGCGCCAAGAAGGACAGACCACCACCTTGCAAAGAGGGATGCCCTGGGGAAAACCTTCGGGGTGGGAGTTTGGGGAGAACCCTGACCCGTTTGGAGCTGCCCAGGAAGAGGAGATAAAGGCCATGGTCATGGGCCGAGGCAGCTGCCAGGTCTTTCCCCGCCGGCAGGTCCGTCTTTGTGGGGTTCTCCCGGGCCCCGGAGGCCTGCAGAGTTGGCAGGAAGGGGAGTCCTGCGCCCGGGGCTGTGGTGGAGCTGGAGGGAGAGCAGGCTGGGCGGTCAGGCGGGGCGGGTGCAGGGCAGCCGGGGGCCCGGAGCCCAGCTTGGCTGATGTGGAGGGACCAGTTCTCTCTCCCACCAGCGTCAGGGGCTGCCGCTGGGCTAAGCTAGTGATTAGCCCAGGCTGACTCGCATAATTCTCTTTATTTACAGGCAGATGGATCAGACACGGAAAGAGCTTTCTCTGTGCAGCGTTGTGCTCCAGTTTCTGTGTGCGGTGCTCTGGGCCACAGCGCCGGCCGGGCCTGCACAGGGGGTTCATTTGGAGCAGAGGACAAGGGGTCTGGGAGGGCGGAGGGGCCGAGGACGGCTTCATTGGGAGCAGTCAGGGGTGCGGACTTGAGGGGAAGGAGCAAATTGAGTTTGCACGGCCCTCCACCCAGAATGTGCAGCCGATTAAAGCCGGGAGCCGGGAGGGACCGCGCTCTCTCCCTCCGGAGGCCGTCTGTGCTCGCTCGCCGGCGGGAATAAGCACGCGTTACACAAGCTTCCAGAATGTGGGGCTGCCTGGAGGCATGTGCTCTGTGCTCCCCGACCTACATTTTCCTCCCGTAAAGGAGGTAGTGGGGGTGGGCTGCGCCAGAGCGTGAAGGGAAAGTGCCGTGCATGTGGTTTCCGCGCAGTCAGTGCCCGTTAACTGAGCACCTACTATGCTTGACTCCGTCCGGCAGTGGAACACCGAGGAAAAAGGCAGTCACGGCCCAGTGCCCTCTCGGTGCTCCCCCTCTGGCAAGGAGTCAGACTTTGAACAAGTGACGACGTCAGAGGTGCCTCTACGGGGGCTTTCACGGGGGACTTAACCTTGAGGCTGGAGAAGGAAACGATGTTTGAGGTGAGAGCCGAGCATGGCAGCAGTCGGTGTGAGGGATGGTATTTTTCCGAGATTTATACGTGTGCCGACGTGTGGCTGCACAGTGAGACCCTGGCTAATGAGGTAAATGAATTAGTACACAGAGCAAAATTTTCCAGATTGTCAAGTTTATAATCCATTGAGCACCAGATGACTTTATTACCGACCAATTAGGTGTCGATTGTTTTTTACTAAATTAATTTTCTGTTTCCCTGCCCTCTTAAGCAGGCTCGGTGTGGCCGCCGCCGGATGGCAGGGCCTTCACGGCGGCTCGTGGGCCTCTCGGAGACAGATTCCAGAGAGCGCGAGCCCGGGTTCGTGCGGGGGCTCCACTAGCCGAGTCCCGCTAACCGGGGTGGCTTCAGACGGCTTTGCTTGCCGAGCGCTCTGTCTGCTTTTTATAGTTTGCTGTCTCTTTGCTCTCCGGCTGTCAACTGTCACTTCCTGCAGCTGTCAGAGAGCCTGGCACTGGCAGGCTCTCCCTGGCATCTGCCTCGCCCAGCACACACCCCCGCACTGGTTCTGATCGGGCTGGCTGCGGGCCGGTCCACTCTTCTCAGCGTGGAGCCGGGCGCCTGGGCCAGCAGCGGCCCTCGCCCCGGCGCGCGCTTGCCGGAAGGCAAATGCTTGCCGATCTGAAACTCGGGGCTGTCCTGGTGTTCCACTGTCCCCAGTTTGAGAACCAGGGTGGTGAGGAAGGACGAATAGGATCGGAGTGGGGCCGAGTGGCTCTCTCAGGTGCAAAACTGCCTGCTTTGCGGGATCAGCCATGGTCTGCGTCCCGTCCCACCAAGGGCTGTGTTTCTTCCTGGTCCTCGGCTGTGGTCCAGTGCGAAGGATCGTTACGAGAGCTGAGCCTAGGAAGGCATGTGTGCACGTGTGTGTGCAGGAAGAGAGAGGGGAGGATAGAAAGATAGAAACGCCGTGCCCAGGGAGACAGACCTGCCTGGTGCTCCTTAGCTGCTGAGTTTCCCACAGGTCCTGGGCTCAGGCCTCCGTGGGCCCCCCACAGGATCTCCTGTCCCCCTCCCCACCACGAGCGGCGGCCTGGGCCCCGGCTGCGTGTGAGAACACCCTCGGAGGCACCAGCTGGCGGTGACGGTGCCAGCGACGCTGCGAACGGCTCTCTGGGAAGGACAGCTGGGCCAGGGGCGGGAGCCGGGGCGGTGCGGGACGGGTTTGTAAACGTGGGCCTGTTCCCTGTGGGGTGGCCGCGGGCCTGGGAGAGCGCCTGGCACTTTTGGCGACAGCTGAACGCTGTGAGCGCTCTGCCACGTTGCTCATACCTTCTGTCGTAGGAGCCTCTTCTGGCGCAGCTCGTCGTGGGGGCGGGGCGGCTGCTGCGGGTTGGGGGCCCAGCACCCGCTGTGGGCAGGCATCGGCGGGAGCCCCCTCCTCCCTGGGGCCAGGCGGGGAGCTCTGCCTTACGGGCTAGGGGTTGACCAGACCAAACATCCGGGCCCAACCCGACCTGATGCGAGCAGCCAAGACCGCAGCTGGCGCTGGTGGTGCGGGCACCGCAGGGGTGCGGGCACGCCACCCGCCTGGCAGCGCTCGGTCACGCTCGCCGTCCTAAGGTGCTCAGCTGTCCCCGTTTGCCCGAATCTAAGTCTGAGGGGGGTGTGTGGGGGGAGCGAGAGCAGCCCAACAGGAACCCCCAGAGGTGCTCCTCGCCGGCATGGCCCCGCTGGCCAGATTGGTGGGGAACCGTCTGAAGCTCGAGTCCCCTGTGCAGCTGTGAGCACGACCCAAACTGTGTCAGGCGGAGCTCCAGCAGAGAAGCAGAGCCGGGAGGACAGACAGGGATGGGCCACCAGGAGCGGCTGCGTCTGGGGGACCAGGCAGCTCAGTCTGAGGGCCGGCCTCAGGGAGAACAGGCTGGCGCATGTGGCCGGAGGGAAAGTCCCTTCTTCCCGGAGCCCAGCCCTGCTCCGGAGGCCTCGGGACTGACCCAGCCACGCCCACCAATCGAGTTGGAGCATCTCTCGCGCTTGATGGAGCTGCCTGTGGATTCTCATCTCTGTCGGACCCACGCGTTCACACCAGATTGGCGCTGGATCGGACGGATACCTGGGGACTCGGCCAGGCAGGCTGACGTATAAACTGCCCGCACACGCACACCGGGAAGTCCCGCACCGAAGCCAGCTTGGTTGGTCATGAAGCCCACGGTTTCCCAAACTCCCACGAACGAGAACTACCCACTCCCCACCCCTCCACCATAGCCACTCACACCCCGTGCACCCACAGGACACTTTGGGGTTCGCTGGCCCTGCCAGAGGTGTGCAGCGAGCGCTGTGAGGGAGGGCCGGGGACTGGGCGTCTGCTCTCAGGGGCTGGAAGTGGGCCCTCCTCCGCGGGGTGCAGTGTACATCGTGGGCCGGACAATCTGGCCTGGCGGGAGGCTATCCCGCTCCCTGTGTGGGATGTTGGCAGCTAGAGGCCGGCTCATCCCACTCCCCCAGCGGTGCCAGCCCCCATGTCCCCTGAGAGCCGGTGAGAGCGGGGAGAGAGTGTGGGGCAGCATTGGTGTGAACCCCTCTGTCTGTGTTACTTCTATTACTTACATTCCTCCGGTTTCCGAAGGGCACGGGATAGCAGAGTCTGTGGCGAATCGAGCTGTGATCTGGGAAGTTATTCACTTTGGGGGCCTCGGCTCTCACCTCTGCAGAATGGCCTGGTGGGTCTTTAGGGGCTCACCGGAGTAGAACAGGCAGGGTGCCCGGATCTCGGCGGTGACTGGAAATGTTCGTGCCCCGAAAAGGGACGCCTGAGTCTCTCGAAGAGGCTGCCGTGGGTCTCCCGGCGGGTGGGCTGGGAGTGACTGAGCTGTCCCCCGCCTGTTTCTGGATGAGACCAGCCCAGCACCTGCCTGGAGTCCCAGGCCCCCGGGTGTCCTTCCTGGTTCCTCCTGCTGAGTCCGGAGAGAAGAGCTGGGGTGCCGAGGGGTCAGGACACCCCGCTCCGCCCCGGCACCCCTCAGCGGGCGGTGGAGCAGAGCCGAGCGCGAGCAGAGATTTATGCGGCACACCCCGTGCTGCCCAGGTCAGGCCTGCCAGGAGGGTTATTAATGGGCTTGCATTAGCACTTAGGGTTGCGGGCTCTGTCTGTCCTGGGTCACAGCCGGATATGGGGGGGGGGGGCAGGGCGTGGCGGAAGGGTGATCTAGATGCTGCCCTCCCGGCTCCCCTGGGACAGCACCCAGAGTCCTCCTCCCCGTTCGGCTGCCGCAGCCTCTTGCTGACGCCCTGGGAGGGGAGCGTGCAGTTTGCAGCCTCCTCTTTCGGAATGCTGACCACTACTCGGGGGAGGGAGGGGCAGGAGCTGAGGACACCAGCCCTGGTTCAGGGGCCCTGGACATTGCTGTGTGCCAAATGGGTGACCTGGGAGCGGGGCACTGCATCTCTCAGAACCCCAGTTTCCTCATCTGTGACACCGGGCGGTGGTGGCCACCCCACGGGAGGGTCACGGGAGTTCACTGAGACCTGTGTGCCAGGGCCTGCCGGGGGCTCCCCTCCTCGCCCTGCCAGCAGGGGGCCTCGCCGTGGGTCCCGCCCTCCTCCCCGGGTGGGGCTGGGAGCTGAGAGCTGGGACACATTCACCCATTGGAGGGCCATCGCCTTCCCCGAGCGGAGAACTCTGCCCCGCTCCTACTCCAGAGCCGTGCACACCTGACGCCAGGGAAAGCGGAGGAGGGCAGGCTGGTTCTCAGCCGCGGCTCAGGGCTTCCAGGCCGTTAATCATTCATGGAGAGGAGCGCACGCAGCCGCCGCTCCCGCCGCCGGCATAGCGCTGTCTCAGCAGCTCCCGAGGCTGTTAAAAATGCAGGTGCTGCGCCCCACGCCCAGGTCAGCCCGGCTCCTGCAGCGAGGAGCGTGGAGCGGGAAGGGGGGTGAGGGGAGGTAGAGAGCTCCCCTCCTGCTGGGGCAGCGGAGGCCGAACCGGAGCTCGGAGATCTGCTGCCTGCAGTTCAGTTTAGGGAGTTGGCCTGTGAGACCTCAGAAGTCCCTTCCGGCTCCCACACTCCCTGCTTTACGGGAGGAGCCCAGCGGTGGAGGAGTGGCACCTCTGCGCTGCCCTCGCGTGCTGAGCTCTGGTGGCACAATACGGCCACCCTAGTCACCAGCCTGTGACATGCCAGGCCAGACAGGAGGGAGACTGTGGGGACCCCTTTTCTACCCCTTGCATTGCAGACCCCGCCTGCCTCTCCGCAAACCGAGGCTGAGCACCCCCTCTGGAGTGCAAGGCACAGTCCCGAGAGGAAGGAGACAGGCCAGGAACGGAGGGCGCTTTGCAGTGTCCCAGACGGGCGGGTGGACAGCGTGCGGGGCTGCGATGCCTCCCTCCGTGTGCCACCAGCGGGGCCAGTTCTGGCTTCTCCACCAAACAGCGGCTTAACTTTGAGGCCAGTGCCCCTGACCCGACCCCCAGCTGACCCCGGTGGAGATCCTGCACCCCCAGCCAGTTCCGGGTTCTGATGTGGGGGTGGAACCTGGGATCCACTCCGGGCCTGAGCTGCCCCCGGCGGGTACTGCCTTCGCTGGAAAGGCTCTCGCTCGCTCCCTCTGCGAAAACCAGTGTTCCCGCCCTCCCTTGCAGCCTAACACCATCCTGGCCCCTGCAGGCGGCGGGATGAGCGCCACGGAGCCGTGTAAACGCCCTGTAATTGCCCTGCTGGTTCTAGGGCCGCTCTGGCCCCCCAAGTTAACACTCACGCGCCCGGAAGCAGCTCGGATGCCAGCAGTCCCTGGGGCTGTGCTGGGCGCAGAGGGAGGAGGCATTTCCCCGGAGGATCCCCAGGCTCCCTGGGGACCTGGCCCGGGAGGAGCCCTCCGGGATGCCGGGAGAGAGTTGCAGGGACGGGGAGTGTAAGAGAATTTGGCAGGAGTTTTTGGGGATCCTGGGTGTTTTTAGGGCCTTCAAAGCGTATGTAGCGAGCACCTGCTCTGTGTCCCCCGCCAGGTGGTGGGGATCCAGCCCCGAGCCAAACAGACCCGTCCTTTCTTGCCCCCCAAAAGCTCACTCTGCTGGGAGACACACAAGAGGCGCCAGTGCACATGCACACGTGTGACAGCCCCGGGGGTGGGGCCTGGGAGAAGCCACCTGGCCATGCGTGGGACAGGAAGGTGGGGGACGGGGTAGCCAGGTGGCCCCGGGGATCCCCAGCGAGGGAGCCCCCAGAAAAGCTTTTCTGGAGACTGGAAGGCGTGGAGGCGCAGGGGAGTGTGGGAGAGGGTGAGGGTGAGGCAGGGGAGTGTACATGCGAGGGGATGTTCACGGAATGGCGTGCGCAGTGAGGCTGGTGGGGGTGGGAGAGGCGGGATGGTTTGCGGATTTGGTGACGGCAGTTAAGGGTGGTCCAGCTCGGCTCCTCTTTCTTTCTTTTTAAAAAAATATATTTTATTGATGTTTTACAGAGAGGAAGGAAGAGAGAGGGATAGAGAGTTAGAAACATCGATGAGAGAAAGACATCCATCAGCCGCCTCCTGCACGCCCCCCACTGGGGATGTGCCCGCCACCAAGGTACATGCCCTTGACCAGAATCGAACCCAGGACCCTTTAGTCCGCAGGCCGATGCTCTATCCACTGACCCAAACTGGTGTCGGCTCGGCTTCTCTTTCTAACTGCATGGAGTGAGGTCAGCAGTGGAGAGCGAGGGGTCCAGCGGGGGGGATTTGGGGAGCAGGGGATGAAGAAGGACATGGAGAGAAGAGGAGGTATTCAATAATCACCTTGGAGAGAAAGAGAAATGTCTAGAAAGGCAGGCCAGGACTACTCGGCCGTGCTGAGGGGGTTTGTGGTTTGCGGCCTTGCCTTTAAAGGCACACCAGCCTCACGGGGTCGTTTGCTCTGTTGAGCGGCTGAGATGGGCTGGCTTAGGGCTCGCAGTTGTAAGGCTATAAGCCAGACACAGTGCTGCCCTCGGGTGGCTGACACTCCGCAGGGAGTAAGCCCAGATCACAGACAACCCATCCGAGGGCGTGAGGAGCACAGGCAGGAGGCGTCGGCGGCTGCGAGGCTCGGGAGAGCTGGGTGAAGGGGAGGATCGGGGAAGACTGAGCTGGGTTGGAACCGGTGAGCTGGCTGCGCTATGGCACATCCCAAGGCTTCTCTGAAACTCCCGTTTTGTGACTTCTAAAACGAGGACAGTCCTGCGAGCACATAAGGCGGGAACCGTGACCGGATAGGGAGCAGAAGTCTGCGTGTGGAGCAGGGATTTGGTGAGCGGCCGTCCCTGCTGGTCACTCTGTTGAGCGGAGGTCAGCAAATAGCCACCCGGGGGGAGGGGCTGCTGATGGTTTCTGTACAGCCCACCAGCTAAGAATGATTTATAGTTTTTAATTGTTGGAGAAAATCAAAAGGAGAAGGTTTCATGACACGTGAATATTATATACACTGAGTGGCCAGATTATGATGATCTCTGAACGCATAATAACCTGGCCACTCAGTGTGTATATATTAGAGGCCTGGTGCATGAATTCGTGCATAGGTGGGGTCCGGTCAGTCTGGCCAGGGGAGGGGACATGGGTGGCTGGCTGGCCTGCCTGCTGGTTGAACTCCTGGTCAAGGGGACAATTTGCGTATTAGCCTTTTATTACAGAGGATATACACTGAGCTATTATTATGCGCTCAGAGATCATAATACTCTGGCCACACAGTGTAAAGTGCACATTTTGTTGTCCATAAAGTTTCATTGGATACGGCTACGCTTGTCTTGTTTATATGTTGTCTGTGGCTGCTTTCCCGCCATACCTGCCGCACGTGATGGCTACCAGTGTAAACTGTGTCCTGTGTGGTCCTCTACAGAAAAGCGTGCCCGTTTCTGGCTCAGGACAGAGCGGGAGGTTGAGCTGGGCATCCGGAAAGACTTGCCTTGGGTCTGGCCTTGATTGCCAAGTAGGATTTCCTTGGGTGACTTTAGGAGAGGAGTCGGGGGAAGGAGGCTTTGGATTGGGGGTGCTACTGCAGACAAGTGAGCCCCATGGGCAGAGACGGAGCTTAGGGGGAAGAGTGGCTTTTATTGTGGGGCCATTTCCCCTCTTCCAGCAGAAGCAGGACGGAGGTGGAGGTGAGGGAGGGGCACCAGGGATTCTCTGCAGACAAGGGCTGCGTTTTTGGAGGGGGTGGTTCCCGGCCCGGGGCCCTGAGCTCTGGTCAGGATCTCTGTGGGACAGCCACCTCCCGCTTTCTCCTGCCCTGACAGCCTGACCCCACCCCTCTCTGCCGTCCTCCAGACCCCGAGCCGCCTCTGTGCCCCCTCAGCAGAGGACCCCAGCCTCAAGCCCGAGGAGACCGGGCTGCCCGCTGCGAAGCCCCTCGCCTTCCCTCCTCCCCCTCCGTCTCTCTGAGCTCCCCGGGAAGCCGGCTCCTCCAGGGCGAGGCTGCGCCTTGCGCCCTGCCTTTGATCTCATCCCTTCTTGGCACCCCCAGGCCCCGGCCCTGCTGCCGATCCAGCTCTCTTGCTCTCAGTCTGTGTCCGCTGGCACTCTCCCTCCCTCCTCTTGTTGGGAAGGCGGCTAATATTTAATGGGTTCCTGTACGTGCCAGCCGCCAGCGGGGTGATTGTGTATGCTGTTTCATTGGGCCCTGCCAGAGGCCCAGAGGTGATGGTATTAGTCAGGACGTTCAGTGCCAGGGAAAGAAACCTGGCTCAGCCCAGCGCAGAGGATCGGCCCGTGTCATTGGGAAGGTCCAGGGTGGACTTCGGACAGGGCCACAGGCACGTTCTTCAGGCCCCTCTGGGTCTCAGTTCTGGTGTCTGCTGCGCTGGGTCACGCTCAGGCACGCCTCAGGCAGCGGTGGCCCTAGCGGCGCGGACGTGTGCCCCACCTTTACGGCAGCTCCCCAGGGACGCGCTCTTCCTCCAAAGAACCCCAGGGCTGACTGTCCTCGGCTGGGCCTGGGTCAACTGGCCCTTCCTGAACCCAGCACCATGGCCGGGCCCGGGCCACCTGTATGTACACTTGTGGTGAGGGAGCCTCAGCCCGTGTGAACCGCGTGGATTGGGAGCGAGAGTGACAGATTTCCTCGGAGGAAATCATGATGTTGACACCAGGAGGTAGGAGGGAGGTCTATGGGTTGGCCAGAATGACACGTGTCCCGTAGAGATGGATTTGCAGCTTCCACAGCACCGGCGAAGACACGAGGAGAGAGACGCTACCAGCTCCGACTAAGGAGAGAGGCGATGCAGCCCACGCTGGCTCGCTCTGTAGTCTGTTTCCCAGGGTAGCCAAGGAGGAGACGAGCTGGGTCACGGAGTGGAAGGGAGCGGGAGGGGACGAAGGGAAGACGGTCTTCCGGAATGACCAGGGAAGAAAGCCACTGGCCAGGTGGACCTCGGTGGCCCGGGCAGAGGAGCTGGGACCCGGGGGTCCGTCAGGGGGACCCTGTGCTGGAGCGACCTGTCCTCCCTGCTCGCGTTTCCGAAGCCTCGTCCCCTCAGCCTCCAGGTTTGGCAACTGCCACTGTTTGTGACCTCACACAGCTGGGCCCGGGCATCGCTGTGGCCACACATGAGCCCTGGCGTTTCACAGGATGACACTGGAGGGTGCGGGTCCTGTGAGTGAGTGAGTGAGTGAATGAATGAATGAACCCCTATGGGGATGAGCTGGACAGACACCACCCAGCCAGGTACTGCAGCTCTGTGCCCACCCGGAACCTTGCAGGGGGCGGGGCCCTTTGAGCAAGACCAGGAGAGGCAGGGAGTGTGCCTGCAGCAGGCGTCTTCCTGCTGGACCAGGTGCGGGTTGTTTTCTAGAAAATCTGGGGCCAAACACACACACACACACACACACACACACACACACACACACGTTCTCGCTAGAGCACTTCATATCGGGGCCTCCAGACTGCGATGTGGGAAGGTCCTGGTCAGGGCTCTGCGGAGAGGGTGCTGGGAGTTAGGGAGCCCGGGCAACACGGGGCCCCCCGGAAAAGAAAGAATTGTGACCACACGTGTCACCACCTCGTGGTCCTGCTGCGGGTTCTCCCAGGAGGCGGAGATGGTGGCGGAACCTGAGGAAAGGCAGGGGCGGAGCGTGGGGGCAGCCAGGGAGTGCCTCCCTCCATGCCCCTCCGCCCCGGGCCCCTCTCTGCTTCCAGCTGAGCCCCAGGAGGCCCCGAGAGGTGGGTGGGGCGTTTCTAGGCACAGAAGGTCTTCACTTGGAACCTATGGCGACCTCAGAGGCCTGGATGGGGGGACAGTGTCCTGGATGGGGACCCTCCGATGCCTTGCCAGTGCCCCCTCCTGAGTCTGCCTTCCCGTGAAGGGTCCCAGTTGTGGCCAGTTGACCCCGTGCGGGACCCGCCCAAGCGTCTTTCCCAGTCAGGGCCGCTCCAGGAAGTGTCAGTGACGTCACGTGGTCCCCACAGCCCCGCTCCCCGCGCGCATGTGTGTGGGCTCGGCGCGTGTTGGCGTGGCGACGCGTACTGTTGTGCGTTCAGGCAACCCAACGGGTGAGTAAGCGAGCGGCTATATTTATCTCCTCCCCGCAGGCCCGGGAGCCCCCGCTGGGCGCTGGCGATGGGAAAAACAAGCGCTCGGAGATGCCTCACATTATTGTGACAAGTAATTAGGGGATGTGAGATGTTCAGAAATTACCTTATTAGACAAATGCTGCCGATAAGCCCCACGCAACAAACACGCTCGCTCGTGGCGTGGCTCCTGGTCCCGGGACGCTGGTGGAAAGGAGCCCCAGCTCCCCTCGCCAGTGGGCTCCCGGCCACCCCCACCTCCACCTGGTGGGGGGTCTTTGCAGCAGGCGAAGGGCAGTGGGTGTCACATGCACAGGGAAGGGTCTGGGTGTGGATCTCTGCTCTGCCCCCTCCACCCCATGAGCGGAGGCAAGTCAGCTCGCCCCTCCGCGGTGGCTTATCTCTCCCGGAGGTGGGAGTCAGCGCTCTGTCTCCAGCAGGTTCTTCCAGAGGCTTCCGCGGCCGACGGGCGAGGAGGTGTTTCCGGTGGGAGCGGAACATTGAGTGTGCGATTGGGCTGGGAACAGGCCGGGCCCAGGAACAGAGCTGAGTAAAATTCCCCCTCGTTTTCATGTTCCCCGTGAATTCCCCTTCCTGTGACTCTTTACAAACCCTTTCGAATGTAACAATGGCCCTAGCCCAGTGGTCGCCAAACTCCTCAGTCCACAGAGCCAAACATCGACAGGACAACGATGGACATTTCTCTTGAGAGACAAATTTTTTAAACGTAAATTTCTTCAAAATAGACTCGCCCAGGCTGTGGAATGTGGTGGAAGAGCCACAGTCAAGAGGCCAAAGAGCCGCATGTGGCTCACGAGCTGCAGTTTGCTGACTACAGCCCTAGCCAGTTTGGCTCAGTGGGTAGAGCCCTGGCCTGTGGACTGAGGGGTCATTAGTTCCATTCTGGTCAAGGGCACATGCCCAGGTGGTGGGCTCAGTGCTCAGTGGGGGGCGTACAGGAGGCAGCCAGTCAATGATTCTCTCTCATCATTGATGTTTCTATCACCCTCTCCCTTCCTCTCTGAAATCAATAAAAAAATATTTTTTTTTTTAAAAAGGAACAACCATTCTCAGCTGACGGTCCCTAGAAAAGAGGTGCCTGGCGGGGTTTGGGCCGTAGTTCGCAGACCCCGCCCAGGGAAGGAGCAATGGATGCGTGAGGGGCACCAGGGCAGGCTTTGCTGGACCCGCTGGCCGAGTCTGTGACCTTTTCACTGGGACCATGTGCCGGGGAGGGCGGAGCGGAGGGAGGTGGGCCTGTGTAGGCCAGTGGTCGGCAAACTGCGGCTCAGGAGCCACAGGCGGCTCTTTGGCCCCTGGAGGGTGGCTCTTCCACACAATACCTCGGCCTGGGCGAGTCTATTGTGAAGAAGTGGTGTTCGAAGAAGATGAAGTTTAAAAAATGTGAAATTTTTTAAAGTTCAAGAGAAATTCCGATGGTTGCACTGCTGATATTTGGCTCTGCGGACTGAGGAGCTTGCGACCTCTGGTCTAGGCGGAGGGAGGCGCAGCCCAGGGAGACAGCAGGGTGGTGGGCGGCGGGGCGGGGGAGGGACTGGCGTGTAGGTGCTGGCGGGAAGTGAGGCGGAGAGAGACATGGGGGATGGAAACCCCGAAAGCCGTGGAGGGGAGTGGAGCAGGTCCTGAGCCCGGGCCCCAGGAGGGGTTTCGCTCTGTGGTGCACGGTGGACGGGAAGGCCGTCTCTTTCTCTCGGTCCCCTTCCCCTTGGGGGTCTTTGCGGGCGTTCCCACGGCTGGCCTGGGGCACGGGGCGCCAGGTCTTCCCATCGAGTATTGTCTGCCGGGTACATCGTCCCCCTCTTCTCCTGGGCTTGGACAGTGGAGCTCTGTGCCTGGTGGAAGGCAGGGGGAGGCGGGCCCTCACCTTTCTCTGGGCTGCGGGATCCTGGCTGTGACCTCTCACCCCCGCCCAGTCCCGTGGTCCACTGTGGGCACTGGAACTGGAGGACTGCAGCTCTCAGGCCCGCGTTGGGGCTCCGGGCGCTGGCCGGTCCTCCCGCCGCCCCGTGTACCTCTGCTCCACATTCCCCCGCCTAATGGCCTGCCACCTTGGCAGGAAGGGCGCTGCTGGGAGCTGGGGAGGCCCCTTCTTCCAAGCCCTCTCTCCTGGCAGGAGGGCCCGCGCTCGCTAATAGGTGTTAAATGGGAGCATCAAACTTTAATCAGCGCCTTAATGGACCGGGGGCCGGGGGAGCGCCTGGGCCCGCATTACGCTGCAGCCGAAGCCAAGCTGGGCGCTGCCGCCGGCGGGGAGGGGGGCGGGCGGTGCCGTCCCAGCCAGAGCTTTGGGAGGAGGTGGTGCTGGCCAGTCACCAGCCCCGTCACCCCCCAGGGCGGCCCAGGCCCAGCAGAAGTGTCACCCTGGGCTGCTCCTGGTGACCCCTCCCCAGTGGCTTCCTCCCGGCGGGAAGCAGGGCTGGCGGCTGGAGTGGAAGGAGCAGACATGGGGGTTGTAAGACGTGGCTCACACCCTGGGGCCCACAGGCATGGCCCGTGGCCTGGCCCGTGGCGGGGTGGCCCATGTCACGGCGGCCCCTGTGAGCCAGGCCTCGCTGGGCCCCTCTTGCCACCGGATGTTGCCGCTCCTGCCATTAAGGGGCGGACGGTGCCTCCATCCCTTCTGTGCTGTCGGCCTCGCCTTCCTTTGGTCGACAGAACGTGGTGGAAGTGTCCCTGGTGAGTCTGTGCCAAGAGACCCCGTAGCACTGTCTTGGACTGCTGCCCTGAGACCACCGTGAACGGGAGCCGGTGTGGCCTGGAGGAGGGCGAGACCCCTGAGAGGGAGCAAGGGCCCCTCCTGGCCAGCACCAACCGCCGGACGGGCAAGCAAGGTGACCTTCCAGCTGCGGTGGCCTGTCAGCAGGCGGCGGCCTACGTGTGACGCCAGCAACGGCCCACGGAAGGACCAGTTCTCAGCCCGGACTGTGCGGAGTAGCGGTCCCTGTCTCAACGCGCTGAGTGTTGGGTGCTTTGCCACTTACAGCGGAAAAGGGAAGGGCTGGCGTCTCTGTGCCGGGGGCTGTCAGGTGAAGCGCAGGACCATCACCTTGCCATTGGGAGGGCGTCGGTGACGGGCCCGGGACCGTGCCTGGGACACGGCGAGTCTGCCGCGAGGCTGGTGAGGAAGGCGTGGGGTAGGATGTGAGGAGAGCAATGACGTGCACGACATTTCCCGCCCCACAGAGGCCTCAATGAATGACGGTGCGTGCGGGTGCGGTGCGAGCGGGAGCGGGAGTCGGGTGCCGAGGGGGCGCCAGAGGGAGCGTGAGTGAACAGTGCGGGGAGGGGGTGGTGGATGCTTCCGTGGGTGGGAGAAGGAGCCATTGGGATGGGGATGCGTGGCTCTGGGGTTGGGGCTCAGGAGGGAGGCTGGGGCTGGAGGGCTGTGTGGCACTCCCTGGGGTGCAGGGACCATTGAAACCTGGAGGGTGGCTGTCTTCCGCTGTTCAGGCCGCCGTCAGGAAACCCCACAGACGGCATTTCTCCCTCGGGGCTGGGCAGCTGGCGACCAGGGGGCCATCACAGCCATGCTCTGTGTCTGGTGAGGTCCGTTTCCCGGTTCATAGACAGCTGTCTTCTTGCTGTGTCCCCACACGGTGGGAGGGCGAGGGAGCGCTCTGGAGCCCCTTGTACAAGGGCACTAATCCCACTCACGAGGCCTCCACCCTCACGACCCAGTCGCCTCCCGAGGACCCCACCTCCTCACGCCATCACGTTGGGGTCAGGATTTCACGTCATGAATCTGGGGGTGACACAAACATTCGGGCCGTAACAGGGCCTGAAGACAGTCAGGCGAGGGACACAGGACTGTGGTCACCCCAGGTTTCTCGGGGGGCTAAAGTAGAAAGCGGCTGAAGAAACAGCCCGGGTCGCCTTCCCGGCAAGGCCTGCTACAGGGGCCAGAGCCTCGGACATCCTTCGCTTTGGGCAGACGGGCTGGCGAGAGGAGGACTCGGCCGAGGGAAGGAGACGGGGAATGGGGATTCTCTTCTGTCCGGATGGGCTGTCGCCTGCTTCCGCTTGGCCGAGGGAGGGGTTGTCTTGAAGGAGGCATATCCAGGAGTTTTGGGGGATACAGTGAGAGGTGACAGGCACTGCTATGGAGCAAATGGTTACAAGGACCTGGAGAATCTGTGTGATGCCCTGCAAGGCGAGGGGCCTCCCTCCAGTGCCTGTTTGCCCGCCAGACTGCCCGCTTCGAGGCCGTGATGACCACTAAGGTCATTGGCTGCTTAGTCAGTGCCGGGCTCCTTCTCAGCTCCTTCACAAATGCCGTCTCTCCACCTTGTGATGCCCCACTGCTCCCGCTTTACCGAGCAGGAGTTAGAGGCCCAGGCCTGTTCACTAGTGCCCACGTCTGGTTAGTTCCGGAGCCCACACTATTCACCAGCCTCCGGGACAGGTCCTTGGCCCGCTGTGCAGAGTGGGCACCCAGGAAATATCTGTCGCCTTGAATCAAAGCAGAGCATATAAGCTGAGACCGGTTTGGCTCAGTGGATAGAGCGTCAGCCTGCGAACTAAAAGGTCCCGGGTTCGATTCCTGTCGGGGGCATGTGCCTTGCTTGCGGGCACATCTCCACTGTGGGGCGTGCAGGAGGTGGCTGATCGATATCTCTCTCTCATCGATGTTTCTGACTTTCTATCCCTCTCCCTTCCTCTCTGTAAAATAAAAAAATCAATAAATATATTAAAAAAAAAGCAGAGCATATAGTAGACACCCATGAAATAGCTGTCACCATGAATCAAAGCAGAACACATAGTAGGCACCCATGAAATAGCTGTCGCTTTGAATCAAAGCAGAGCACATAGTGGGTACCCATGAAATATGTCACCTTGAATCAAAGCAGATTGCTATTTCCAAGGAAGCCCAAGATCATCAATTCTTTGGAACCCCGCTCTCTTTCAACCCCACATTTAGGACCTCAGTGAGTGGGGAGGGAATGAAACAGGAGGGCGGAGGGTCCTCCCGGGGGACTTTGCGCGCCCAGTTTTGCAGCCGGTGTGGTTTGCTGCCCGCTGCCCCGCCCCTGCCCCACGGCCCTTTCCCATGGGGAAGGGAGAGGAGGGAGGGCCCGCAGGAGCGGGCGGAGCAGTGATCAGCGCTGCGCACGTTGCGGGAGCCAGAGAGGCAGAAGCCCCGCGCGGTTTCTGTCAGAGTCCCCTTCCAGCCGGAATTCAAATCCGGAATTAAAGCCGCCGGTGACAAGCTGACAGCCGGCTCCAAACATCCTCCTGTAATTAGGAGGCCCTAACGCAGCGCAGGGTTTGGCTCCGCGGCACACACACCGCCGCACCATGCCGCCTGTCAATATGGTCATTGATCATGCTTCTGCACGGGAAGGGAGAGATGCAGGGTGATTAAACCGGCCTCGGCTCCCGGCTCCCTGACAGGTGATCCACGAGCCCCTCACCAGCCCGGAGCGCAGACTCACGCCGCGTTCCCCTCCGCAGGGCGTGGAGGGAAGACCTGGGAGCATGCCTGTCCCCTCGGCCGCTTCCCAGGCTGGAGTGCGGTGCGGGCGGCTCCGGACCCTGGCGCTTCCTGCCGGCCTCCTCCGCTCGCCGGCACTCGCCGGACTCTGTCCTCGGCTTTCTCACGGGGCCTTCCTGGTATGGCGGGGACACCGAGGCATGAGGACCTGACAGCGGCTCTGCCCGGGCCAGGCTCGAGCTCATGGCCTGGGTCAGGGCCCTCGCCGTTAGGTGTGACCTGCAGTTCTCCTGCTGGACGTGGGCGGAGCGTGGTTCGCAGCACAGCTTGTAGGGCTGCAGTGAGGGAACCTGGACTCTAGCCTTGGCTTTGAATCAGTGAACTCCCCCGCGCCTTCATTCCATTGATTGGGGCAGGGTGGGGGGGAGGCACAAAATTAGATCAGATAAGAACAGGGAGAAATCTTTTTAAAAAAAATTCATTTTATTGATTTTCCACAGAAAGAAAGGGAGAGGGATAGAGAGCCAGAAACATCGATGAGAGAGAGACATCGATCAGTCGCCTCCTGCACGCCCCCCATTGGGGATGTGCCCACAATCAAGGTACCTGCCCTTGACCAGAATCGAACCTGGGACCTTGCAGTCTGCAGAGCGACGCTCTATCCACTGAGCCAAACTGGTTTCAGCCAAGCGAGAAATCTTAATAGAATAGCATTGAGTCGGGAAGACCTATAGGTGGACCGGGGAAGGGGGGGAGTTGAGAGGGGAGAGGGAGGTGTCTGAGTGGAGACAAGTCGAACCCGACGGTGGAAAGCACCGGCCCTGAGGTCTAGGAGCCCCCGATCCTCGCCCATTCCTCTCGTCCCAGCCTCGTCTTCCGGAAGCCGAGTGACGGGGAGGAGAGGGGAGTGTATGACGCCCATAGAGAAGCTCGCTGAGGATGTGCGGGCGGCTCTCTGCCGGGCTGGGCCCTGAAGACGCCCTCAGTGGCGTGGACACCGTCCCGAACCAGTCGCACCCTCTCAGGGAGGGTTGGTCTGTGGCCGTGCGGCCGTGGGACAGCTAAAGGGCGTCTGGCGAGTGCGGTGAGGCCCGGAAACAGAGCGTCTCCATCTGGCTTCTCCTTATTCCCACCAACCCCGGGGCTTCAGCCCAGTAACAGTACTCGCGCCAGCCTGGCTCCCTGCAGAGAGGCCGGCTGAATGCACGGCGCAGGGAGCAGTCCCTCCGGCTGCCTCCCCATGCCGGCGCCAGCTTCCCGTGGCCGGTGTGACACCCACATCACCGCCTCCCGGTCTGAAACAGGTCTCCCGAGTCAAAGCCTCGGCGATGGCCAGGTCACATCCCTTCTGAGGACCAACGGAATCCTTGGGCCTGGCCCAGCCGAGGCATTAGGTGAGTTAATCAAATGTTGGATCCACTGTGGCAGTTGACCATTCTGAATGGCCCACGGGCGATGTTATCCATGTCCAGACGGCCCCTGGCAGAACCAAGGCTCCTCCCCGGGCCCGGGTCTGCTGACGTCTCTGAGCAGGGATGTGGGGATAACCAGGGGGGGGGGGCAGCCTTTGAAGTCGGGGTTTCCCGAATGATGATGATGATGATGGCAGCGACAGGAGGAAGATCTACTCCTTTTGTGAGTCCTTCACACTTGGCAGGCCCTGTGCTGGGGGACTTGTCTCCCAAGCCTCAGCTTCCTCATCTGCGGAAGGAAGGAAACAGCATCCTTCCAATGGGGAGGCGGGGAAACCTATGTGGGTTCAGTGGATAAAACGTCCAGGCAGGGCCTGGCACCTGGTGGGCGCTGGGTTCACTTGCACACCAGCTCCCGCCTGGCCCGCCCCTGCCGGTGCTCCTTTGGGGAGCCAGGGTGCCACGGGGCAGGAGATCCCCGCCACCTCGCCGCTCGGGCACGCTGGGATTGCTGGGTACAGCTGAGCGAACGCAGAGGCACCTTCAGAGAACATTTCTAAGTAGCCACGGTCTGACAGGCTGCCCAGCAGACCATTACGCTGGCTCGGGCCAGGGGGAGGCTGCTGGGTGGTGCGCCTGAGCCCTCCATTAGGTCTCGGACTAGCAGCCTCAGCCAAGAGTGGTGATTCTGGGCTATTTTTTACCTCCCAGCGATGGAGCTGGATCTCTTCTCCACGGCCCGGTCTCTAAGGCCCAGCCCACTTCCTGTCACTGACGACTGAGCTCCTCTGATAGCCGTCCCAGCCTCCCCAGACCTCGGGGGCTTCTCCAGAGCTGCCTGGCGGTCAGTGTGAGGCCAAGGAGGTGTGACTCTCTGGGGGCTGGACCCTGCGCCTCGCCTGCTGAAGGCATCAGAGGGCTGCCCGACTGGTCTGCTCTCCCAGCTCTTCATAGACAAGTCGCAAGGGCTGGGGACCTGCGCAGTCTTCTCTGTCCTGCCACAAGTAGGGAAACTGAGGCAGAGCACCGGGCTTAGCTGTGATGGGACGTCCCGAGCCTCCAGTGAAGAGTCAGGGCCCGACTTGTCCAATACGTGCCTTCCCGGCAGAAGCCGGCGTCCCAGGGACTGGGGACAAGGACCAAACAGGCCGAGCTCAAGATTCAAAATAGTTTTGCGTCGCTGACCTCAGGGTCAGAGAGCACACCCCAGACCGACTCCGGTCGGCCACGCTCTTCTGTTCTCCGTTCCGTAAGGCGAGGCAGTTCACTCACTGCAGCCCCGGCTTCCTTACCTGCTGCATGCGTGGATCAGTCAGCGCAAGTCCACGCCGCGGTAACAAATAGCACCCACGTCTCAAGTTGCTTAGCACAGCCAAGACTTATTTCTCATTCACTTTCCTGTCCATCGTGGGTTGACAGCTAGAGGGGATTTTAGAGGTGATCTGGCCCAACTCCCTTATTTATGGAGGAGGGAACTGGGGGCCCCCAGATGGTTGCTGTGGCTCAGCTTGAGCTGTCTCAGTCCTTCCCTTTTTCCATTATATTCTAACCATCATGATTATTATTATTATTATTATTTTTTTAGTTTTATTGTGTCCCTGCCTTCCCGCTTCCTACCACATCTCATCCTCATTTGGTCACCCCAGCTCCTAGAAGCCCCCCTGATCATCTCTCCCCACCCCCCAAGGTGAGCTGTGGTACCTACTCAAGGCCTGTAAGAGGCCCTGCAGCTTCCAGGTGGTAGCAGATGCCCCGGTGTTGCAGTGGCCAGCTCCCCGATGGGTGATAACAATGACCTCCCTCTCCGCCCATCGCCTCTGGAGCAGACTTCATGTCGGTGTTGCTTGCGACTTTGTACAGGGAGCTGGCACGTGGCTGATGTTCAGAAATGTTCACAGTGGGGAGGGAGGAAGGACGAGAGGGAGGCAGGACGGGCAGGGGGTAGGAGCCAGGCGTGGCTTGCAAACCTCTGGGCACCCGGGGGCTGTCCTTCTGCAGGGCGAGGGGCACCCTGGAGGGGCTGTCCCCGGTTGGGTCTCCCAGGGGTCAGCGGGCAGGAAAGCCTCTCCCTGTCTCCCTAGCAGGCCCCGGAAGTGGGACATGAGCGAGGGGGCGAGGAGAGACGGAGGGGGAGAGGCAGGAGGGCGTACTGCTCCAAGACAGGGAATGTCGCTGACAGAATGTCGCTCACAGCCCCTGAAAGAAGGAGCTGTAGAACCACCGCCCGCTCTGCTGGTGACGCAAGTCAGAGACACTGGGCGATTAGTCATGCTTCTGAGTGGGAGTGGGAGGGTGCAGGGAGGCAGAAGGGAGGCGGGTGAAGGGATGGGGGCAGCGAGCAGCTCCTCTTTCTCTCCCACCAGGTGGCATCTGCCCCCTTTGCCAGCCCGGACTCAGTGCCAGGACTGGGGAGAGGAGCCAGTGTCCCGAAGGGAGGGAGAGGCAGGGAGGCCAGGGGTCCGGGAGTTTAAGGGGCGGGCAGACTTTGGCTCCCCACATTCCTGCCTACTTCGGTCCAGAGGGAAATGTGTACCTTGTTCAGGACTCTCAAGGGGTAGTTCACTCACTGCCCCACCCACCAAACACGTGTTTAGATCCACGTGTGCAGACCCTGCCCTCACGGAGCTGATGGTTTAGGTCCAGGAGAGGGACAAGCAGTAGGTGGATAGGATGCTGAGTGATGGTGGACGTTGGTGGTTTTTCATTCTATCCACCCAAGAGCAAGGACCCCCCAGCAAGATCCCCACTTTTAACCAAAAGCTCTATGATAAGAGTGGAAGGACCTTTACTATATCTGTCGCCCTCTGTCTGCGGGAGGCTGAATTGATGTGATTTTGTTTGGTAGCTTTGCTTGCATCGACTTAATTTTGTAACTTGGATATTCATAATTAGAAAAATTAAAAAAATATCAGTCGTTTGTTGGATTCAATTATACTTAAGTTAAATCCAGAGTCTAATCTCTCTCAATAGCTTTCCAAGGTTCTCAATCACTTCTTCCGGTTGAATCCCGGTGTCTGGGGAATAAAGACTTTCATTGAGTCGGTCCCAGTCTGGGCTGTGCGGGGTGTTCATCGGCGTTCCACCTGTGGCACTGCTGTGATGAAATACAAGCGGGAGTCCTGGCACACCTCCCTCTTAGGTATTCGCAATCTGTGCTTTATTTATCTATTTATTCTTATTGATGTCAGAGAGGAAGGGAGAGGGTGAGAGTGGGATAGAAACATCAGTGTGGAGAGAGACTCATGGATCGGCTGTCTCCTGCACACCCCCTACTGGGGATGGAGCCCACAACCTGGGCCTGTGCCCTGACCGGGAATGGAACCGTGACCCCCTGGTTTGTAGGTTGATGCTCAGTCACTGATCCACACCGTCTGGACAACATCTCCGACTTTCCAAACACCTTCTTTAAGGTTAGATTTCCGACTTCCAGGTGAACGGAGGAATGCCCCTCGGTGTGGGGAACTCCGTGGAGAATGCTTCTGAGAACTTCCTGTCCTTGGCGGTGCTGTTGTCATCAACATCTGAGACATGATGCCCAGGGGGGTGATCTTAAGAGGCGCTGGGCTGAGACCAGTGAATAGAGCGTCGGCCTTTGGACTGAAAGGTCCCAGGTTCAATTCTGGTCAAGGGCATGTACCTTGGTTGTGGGCTCATCTCCAGTAAGGGGTGTGCAGGAGGCAACTGATTGATGTCTCTCTCTCATCGATGTTTCTGACTTTCTATCCCTCTCCCTTCCTCTCTGTAAAAAAATCAATAAAATATATTAAAAAAAAAAGAGGCACTGGTGCTGCCGTTCTGATCGCCATCGTTGGCATCATGGCCAGCCTCACGTTTGTAAAGACGCACCAAGACTCGTAGTGCCAATTGTTCCCTCCCCAACCCCAGCTGGCTTAGCGCAGCCAGACTCCCTGGGCTCGTTAAACTGACAAGTCCAGAGGTGGCCCGGCCGGTGTGGCTCAGCGGTTGAACTTTGACCTATGAACCAGGAGGTCATGGTTCAATTCCGGGCCAGGGCATGTGCCCGGGTTTCGGGCTCCGCCCCCCATGGGGATGTGCAGGAGGCAGCCGATCCATGATTCTCTCTCATCGTTGCTGTGTCTGTCCCTCATCCCCTCTCCCCCCTCCTCTCTGAAATCAATACATATTTTTTTAAAAAAAATCCAGAGTGGAGCAGGATGCTGTCACTTTGTCTGAGTCCCATTGAACGTCAAGCTGCTTTCTGACCCGGCTTAGTGTTAAGCTCGTCGGTTGGCGCCTGGGGAGGAGCGCGTGGGTCCTGTTGCTCCCCGCCTCGGGCAGGGAAGGAGTGACCGGTTGGCGAGGGAGAAGTGCCTGGATCTTCGGGGATCTCGCCGGCGGTCGCAGAGCAGGCGGATCTGGGCACGGGCACACTCCGTGCCTCTGCAGGAGCTGGGCCCGAGTAAATCATAGCCCAAGATGAGGAAGTCCGATGGCTCAAGGGAAGGGGGAGACCGTCAAAATAGAACTCTTTCAACTATTTTTTTCCCTCCAAGTTACCAAAGCAATCCACACTAATTGCGGGTAAATATAGAAAAGACCATAGAGAGGAGCCAAAAACGGCGGCAGAGCCTCTTTTGAAGCGGTAGTACCCGGAAATAACCACTCGCAGTGTTTTGTTTATCCTGTCCCAGCCCCCCTGCTCCGCGTATAGATACAGTTCGGATCCATTTGCACACCCCTTGCACCAAACAGGATCATCCGTCCGTCCGGGTGGACTGTCTTGTAATCTGCTCTCTAACTCCACAAGGTTTCACAAACATTCTCCCTGGAGTGAGCTGTTCCCCCGCCTTCCTGTCTGAATGGTCGCATGGCAACCCATTCATGATTCTGCCGTGATTTGTTTAATCAGCCTGATTTTAGAATTTACATGGTTCCTACTTCTTCAGCATTGCGGTGTTGGGTGAGCGTTCTTGGAGTTTCCTCCCTGGCTACGTTCCTGCATGAGTGCCAACAGGTGGAAATCGGGGTGACACGCAACTTGCCAAAGGGCTCAACAGGAAGGTCGTGCCGCTTCCCGTTCCCGCCAGCAGGGGGTGGGCGTGCGAATCCCCTCTGGCCAGGCTTAAGGCCGGGGTTATGGCCAGGGTTAAGGCCGGGGTTAGAACAGCGTCTGGGATTTAGCAGTGGCTCGGTGATAAGTGAGATGGAATGGGACACCCTTTCTGGGATGGAGGGGCGCAGGCTGAAGCCTTGAAGATGGGCCTCTCGAGAGCCGGCCCCAGAAGGGCTTCCTCCCACAGCAAGGTTCCAGGAAGGGGTCCGTCGCCCCCATGCCGGACTCAGTGGCCGAGCAAGTCACCGAGCCGGTGTTGCTCCCCCCCCCACCTCCCCAGAGAGTTCCTCCTAGGTGCTACGCGCAGAGTCCTCAGATTCCTTCCTTTCTTAAAAAAGTCTTTTCTTTTCTTTTCTTTTTGTAAGAAAGTTTAATTTTTTTCATCAAAAAAAGTAATGCCCTGACCGGTGTCGCTCAGTGGTTATAGCATTGGCCCACACACTGAAGGGTGGACGGTTCAGTTCTGGTCAAGGTACCGCGCCCAGGCTGTAGGTTCGTTTCCGCCCCAGTCCGGGTATGTGTGGAGGCAACCAGCCGATGTGTCTCTCTCACATCTATGTTTCTCTCTCCATCCTTCTCCCTCTCTCTGCTATCTCTGAAAATCAATGGAAAAAAATATCCTTGGAAGAAAATTAACAACAGAAAAAAAAGTAATGTACATTCTCTAAAGAAAATGTGGAAAACATCCTATATCATAAAGAGGGAATATGCAAATTGACCCTCATGCCCTCATAAGATGGCTGCCTATGACCAGGCCAGTAGAGGGATTAGTGAGGGATGACCAAATGACTGAACAAGTAGGCTGCATGGAGTGACCAGGCAAGCAGGGAGGTATGAGGGGCAGTTGGGGGTGACCAGGCCAGCAGGGAGGGGCAGTTTAGGGTGATTAGGCTGGCAGGGGGGCAGGCAGTAAGGGGTGACCAGGTAGGCAGGCAGGCAGGTGAGCAATTAGGAACCAGTGGTTAGAGATGACCAGGCTGGTGGGGGGAGGCAGTTGGGGGCAACCAGGCTGGCAGAGGGGGGAGTAGTTGAGGGTGATTAGGCTGGCAGATGGGCCAGTAAGGGGTGACCAGGCAGGCAGGCAGGCAGGTGAGCAATTAGGAGTCAGTGGTTGGGGGGCAGGCAGTTAGGGAGACAGGTAGCAGGGGGAACAATAAGGGATAACCAGGCAGGCAGGCAGGTGAGTGATTAGGAGCCAGCGGTCCAGAATTGTGAGAGGGATGTCTGACTGTCGGTTTAGGCTGATCCCCAGGACATCCTCCACGGGGTTCTGGATTGGAGAGGGTACAGGCTGTGCTGAGGGGGGACCCTCCCCCTCAGGCACGAATTTTGTGCACTGGGCCTCTAGTAGGATATAAAGTGAAGGAGAAATCACCCATGGACACAATAAATGTTGGTACATGTCTTTTCAATCTTCTGTGTGTGAATGGGTTTGTGTGTGCAATTATTATTATTTTTTTAAAATATAGTAGTAGCTAAAACTGGTTTGGCTCAATGGATAGAGTGTCGGCCTTGAAAGGTCCCAGGTTCGATTCTGGTCAGGGGCATGTACCTTGGTTGCGGGCACACCTCTAGTAGGGGATGTGCAAGAGGCAGCTGATCGATGTCTCTCTCTCTCATTGATGTTTCTAACTATTACTCTCCCTCTCTGTGAAAAATCAATAAAATATATTTAAAATATATATATAGTTGTAGTCACATGCCCTACATCATTTTTCTATCCTGCTCTTTCACTTTACCATCACATACATTTCCTATGTTATTATATAGTCTTGATCACATTTTTTGATCATGTTATTTTCAGTTGTGTGAATGGGCCACCATTCACTGTTCACTATTAACATTAGGCTCTTATTTCTGTTTTGCAGATGAGGAAACTGAGACCCACAGGAGATACAGGACTGACTCAGTGTCACCAGACAGGTAAGAGGGACAGCCAACAGCTCATCCATTCATGGGTTATTTATTTATTCACTCAGCAAACGTTTATAGAGCATCTGCTATTGTATCGTGCGCTCTAAGGCTTTTGGGAGGTAAAAACGCGATAACTTTGCTCATGTGACAGTTGTAAATCGATGGACAGAACAGCCTCATTGGAGCTATGCCGGGTGGGTGGGGGCAGGAGAAGGCAGCAGCAAGGGAATGATGTTCTGGAAAGACAAAAAGGAGTTTTATAAAGAAAAGGGTGATTGCCAGTGTCAGAGAGTTAAGGTCAAGGTTAGGGTGAGGCCAGGGCTTCCAGCTCCTGGGTCAGGGCCTCCCCTGCACCCGGTTCGTTCGGCGTCTCAGGAGAGAGCGCCCGTCCATCACAAAGAGCCCCCTCAGTTTGAGGCAGGTCCCGCGTGGTGTGTGAGGGCAGGCGTTGCAATAGTCTCGGGGCTGAGGCTGGGTGATGGGTCACTCGGTTCCGCCACTACATTCTCCAGGCCCTTTGCTTCGAGGCCTTGAGATCTTTCCACGAAAGGGCGGGGAGATGTCCCTGCTTCTTGACTTCAAGCTCAGCACGGGACTGGCGGGGGCTGGGAGGTGGGAGGGGCAGAGCCCTGTGCAGTGCGTCTTGCCCTTTGGGGGCTTCTGCCTGGACAGAGAGAGGCCCGGCTGGCTGCTGGCTCGCTGCTCCCAGGAGGAGGGGGCTGAGAGGCGTCACACCAGCCGGCCTCTGCCTCAGTGACCACGACGCGCTTGTCAGTGTGCTCAGAGACTGTGGGTTCTTGGGGCGGCCGGTGCGGTCCCGGTCCTCCCTCGGTGCGGCCCTCTGCCTCACAAAGCGTCCTCCTGTTCCGCCCTCCGTGCCTCACTCGCCGCCCTCTTCCTGCCTCGGGGTGGCCCGGCCCCTGGCAGCGCGGGGACCTGACAGGCAGCCGGGGGAAGCAGCGCTGGCCGCTCCCTATCCACACATCCCTCTTTCCTCCTTCCCCACCCAGGCCCAGGCCCCGTCGTGGGCGCCCTTCCTTCCAACTGGGATCAAGCAAACGAGTCTTTCAGGACATTTTACTGAATGGCGACTCTCTGCCAGTCCGCTAAAAGCAAACCGCTTTTTAAAGATTCAGGAGTTGTTTCCTCTCTGTGCAGCACAGGGCACTGCTGGCGTGTCGCCAGTGGGCTGCCGACGGCACACACCTGGCTGCACCACGGCGAACGCACCCCTGCCTAACTCCCAGTTTTGGTTTAAAAACGTTTCCTATATTTGTCATTGCAGAAGTCATGCATGCTTATTTTAACAAACTAAAATGTCCGATTACGTCTAAGTTTTACATCCATTGATAGGAGCCTGGTTTCTTTCTCTCCTGGGGAGTGGCCCGAGGCTCAGCTGTGGCTCCCGCTGGTGCTAGGTGTTCAGCACCGGGCCTGGCGCAGGGTCCGCCTCTGATGCGTCAGCATCCGCCTGGCACACCCAGACGCCCGGGCCTCGCCTTCCTCTGTCGGGTGATGCCCTTTCCAGCGCGTCTTCCCACTGCATCCTCCTGCGTCCTCCCCTGCACCGCCTGTGACTGCAGCTGCACGAGGGGCCTGGGCTGCTCGCCTGCCAGCTCCACCCCAGAAGCCGGGGTCGGGGTTGAGGTCAGCGGGGAGCGGTCCTCTGTGCTCCCTCCACTCCTGCTCTTTTGTGGCCTGCACTCTCCCTGGCCCCCGATATGAAGACTCCTCCCACCCCCTCCTCTCCTCCGCTCTCGGTCCTCTCCTCACCTGGTCAGTGGCCAGAGCCTGGTCATTCTCACGCCTCCTCGCCCTTCCAGAGCCTCTCAGACCGTCCTTTCCTCCCCTGTGGCCGCCACAGTCAAGGTCAGGTCGGCAGGAACTCCTGCCAAGAACCTCCGCCCTGGGCCCTTCCTCCCTCACCACCCCTGCAGGTCCCGCATCACGATGAGAAGCAGTGCATCCGGGCCTCTCCTGACCTCAGGGCCCCTGCGGGCTCCCCGGGCCTCGTGGGCCACACCCCCGCCCCCTGGCTGCCTGAGGCTCCTGAGGACTCATCTGCCGCTGATTTCCAGCCCTTTCCCTGCCTGACCTCAGGGAGCCCAGCCACTGGACAGTCCCTTCCCATCCCCCATGCCGCCCAGAGGCCGTTTCTGTCTCCACGAACCCCTTTCGGACTTCAGCGACCGGATGGGTTTCGCTCTGCTCTGAGTGACATTGTCACCCAGGACCGGCATCCGCTGCCCCTCACAGCGCAGAAGGCCGAGCAGCACCCCTGGCTCCCCGCCCCCCGGATGCTGGCAGCACCTCCCCACCCGGCCGGGACGTGAACGTCTCCAGGCCGTGCTCAGGGGCTGAGCAAGTGGCCCCGGTCCTGGAGCAGTATTGACGCCCCAGGTCCCCTGCACCCTCAGCTGTGACCTGCCGGGGGCGACGCTCCCTGCTCATGCCGGGCCCTTCGAAGCCTCTGAGCACTGTTTGTGCTGTTCCCTCTCCCAGGAGTGCCCTTCCCCTCACTCCTCCATCGGACTTCCTCCTTCACCTCCACAACCGGGAGGGCAGCTGCACCCCTTTCCCCGGGCAGCAGGGATGGCCCGCTCCCCGCGGTCACACAGCACTCTGCACACACCTCCCGCAGCCCTCGGCGGACCCTGCGCTGTGTCGTAGGGATACAGCGTCAGTATTGTCCCCCAAGCAGCATGAGACAAGTGGTCACGTGACAGGGACCCCAGCCTGGCCCAGGGCTCCCCAGGTTGGAGATCACTGAGCACAAGGCAGGGCACGGGAATGGGGATGGGCGTCCAGGAACAGCCGTGCCCAAGTTCATAGTCCCAAGTTTAGGCATTTCCTAGTTGTGTGATTTGGGGTGATTTATTACTCTTCTCTGGAGGTTTAATTTCCCTCTCTGTAAAACTGCCTTAAGAACAGCATCTATCTTACAGGGTTGTTTCAAGGATTTAGAAAATTAATACTCGTAAAATGCTTACCTGGTACCTGGCATATAGTAAGCGCTCAGTAAATCTTGGTGATTAATGAAGATGAAGAGCGAGGGTTGAGCCGGGCTGTGGGGGGGTGAGGGGCTGGTCCGCCCCTCGGCCCCTCGCTAGGTGCTGCCCCCGGGAACGGACCTCCCTCTCCCTCCCACCCCCGCCCCTTCAGCTGTCCTCCCCCTGTGCCCTCCAGCGGCAGCTGGGGCAGGGAGCACAGACGGCGGGGAGGGGAGGGCTGCGGCCTCAGTTCACGGGGCGGTAGCCAGGCTGGGCGGAACAAGGACAGACATTAAAAACCCATTTTCTCACTGGGCATAAGTAATTGGCAAAAAAGCTCTAAATCCATAGCTGTCAGGTGAAGTCATTTCCGAGAGGAAAGGATGGAGGAGAGAGCGGAGGGGAGCTGGGGTGGGAGCCAGCGGGAGGGAGGGAAATGCAAAACCGGCGGGCGCTGGCTCCTCGGAGCAGACCACCTCTCCTCCCCTCTCCCAGGCCAGGCGAGTCCTCCTCTGTCAACTCTCCCTCGTCCCCCTCCTCCCCCACTTTTTCTGGAAAGAGAGGTTTCTAAGGTGGCAGAAGCAGCGAAAGCCAGCCCCGGAATTATTTAATGAGCCAGAATGAATTGCATTTGAAATCATTTAAATGGGATCTGGGAGCATTTAACTGCAGCTCGGGATCTTAACTAGAGTGGGGAAGGATCTGTGTGCTAATTGCTGGCAGTGATATTCCTACCGAGAGGCAGAGGCAGCAGCGAGCAATTAGCAGGCGAGGGGTAATTGCAGAGTCCCGGCTGTTGGGTGGGGAGAGGGGGCACCTGGACCTGGCTGTCTGGGAGCCCCACGTCCTCCACCAGGGGGCGGGCAAGGCCTGGGACCTGGGTGGGCTTCCAGCTGTGCAGGCAGGGCGCTGGGGGTCCCCCGGAGGGAGATCGAGTGAAGCCTCGCCTCCCGGAACGCATGCTCGGGGAAGGCCGTGACCTTTGCCCCGTGAACAGCCTGCTTTGGTTCTTTCTGTTCCCTCGCCGCCCAGTTTACCTAGAGGTCCCCGCACCTCAATCCCAGATTGGTCTTGTGGTCTAAGATCCTGGCCCTCAGCTTTGGGATGGGCCAGTAACCCCGGGGCAGGTGCTAATAGCCCCATTCTACAGGGGAGAAAGCCAAGGCTCTCCATCCTGACTTCGTGGAGGACATAGGTGGTGAGTGCCAGAGGGTGGCCTGAGACCCAGGGGTGTGTCCTGAACACCCATCACCTAGTAGTCATGGTTACGGTGGGCGCACAGACCCATGTGAGTGCCATCTGCAAGGCTCCTCCTCTAGAATCAGTAATGATCGTGAAAGAGCTCAAATGCTGACTTCCCCCTGAAAGGGCCCCAGGGGAGAGGGGCCCCCTCTGAACGGGCGGCCAGCAAAGGTGTCACCTCAAAGGGCGGGAGGGATTTGGACTTGGGCGATCTGGAGGAGACAAGCTGCCGACAGAGGGCGTGGTCCGAGCAAACACAGGACGTGGCTGAGCTGGGTCGGTGTGGAGACCCAGGCATTTCTGTGTCTGCAGAGCGGGGAGAGCTTCGGGGAGAGCTGGGGTGAGCTAATGGGGAGTTTTGTGTGCAGGGTGATCATTGTGCAGGCAGTGGGGAGCTATGGGTGGGTTTTGAGCTGGGGAGCAGCTGCAGTAGGTTAATCTGGTAAGGGAAAGGCGGAGGGTAGAAAGGGCCTGCCTGTGGAGGAGAGAGAAAGAGAACGAGAGTGAGAGAGAGAGACCACTGGGGCCGAGGGGCTGTGCTCTGAGGTTCTCCACGCAGGTCAGCCTCAGCCCGGGTTAGACACACTGTGGACGGCATGTCTGTACGGTGTGGGCATGAGGCTGGTGTGACCAGGAGGTCATCTGGCCACCTGGACTAGCCCTTGCTTCTTTTTTTTTTTAAAAAATATTTTTATTGATTTCAGAGAGTAAGAGAGACATAGAAACATCACTGATAAGAGAGAATCATTGATTGGCTGCTTTATACACACGCCCTACTGGGAGTCAGGCCCGCAACCCAGGCATGTGCCCTTGACTGGAATCGAACCTGGGACCCTCCAGCCCACAGGCTGAAGCTCCATCCACTGAGCCACACCCGCCAGGGCAGTCCTTGCTTTTTACAGATGACAACCCCAGTCCCCCCACAGCTGTGGTCCGTCCCCTGCTGGCAGCCCCACGATCTCTCTTCCCCGCAGAGGCCTGCACTTCAGCACCCTCACAGCTCGGAGAGCGCCAGCGCTCCCACACCTTGAGCAGGAGGGTCTCTGGTTCTCAGCTGCCTCCTGGTGTGGCTCCCACTCAGAGCAGGAGGGTCTCTGAGTCTCAGCTGCCTCCTGGTGAGGCTTCCACTCAGCCCTGAGCCGGGCAGACAGATAGGAGTGGGGGAGCGGGGCGGGGCTTCCTGACTGCAGGTGCCTCCCTGACTCTCATCAGGCCACGCCTTCCCTCCTGCCCTCTGTGCCGCCTCCTCCGGGGCGACTCCCTGCTCTCCCCAGCACCTGTGCCTCCTTACGGCCCTGCAGAGAGATCTGGGCTGCTGTGAGGGCAGGGCCAGCCCTGTGTCCTGTGCCTTCCCCCGGTGAGACCAGCAGAAGGCGCGGCGAGAGAACGGTGCTGGTCACCCTTGGCCTCTGTGTGCGATTGTTAGTAATCTAACAGTGGGAAACCCCCGCCCGGACCCCGTGGTGAGATGGGGTTCTCAAGTAAACCTGTCAGGGGGTCCTCCTCCCATTTCCAGCGAGGAGAGACTCAGGGAGGCTGTGCTGCTGGGCCTCTCCTAGGCCAGAGGGCCTCTTCAGGGTCACTCCTGGCGCAGTCCCAGTTCCGGAAGCTCCCCTTCTCCCCACCCCACTCCTCCTCCTCCTCCTTTTCCTCCCCCTCCTCCTCCCTTCTTCTCCTCTTCTTTCTCCTCCTCTTTCTCCTTCTCTCTTCTTTTCCTCCCACTCCTCCTCCTCCATCTTCTCCTCCCTTCTTCTTCTTCTCCTTCTCCTCCTCCTCCTCCTCCTTCTCCTCCTTCTCCATTCTCCTCCTCCTCTTCCTCCTTCTCCTCCTCCTCTTCCTCCTCCTCCTCCTTCTCTTCCTCCTCCTCTCTTCTCCCTTCTCCTCCTCTTCCTTCTCCTCTCTCCTTCTCCTCTCTCCTCCTCTTCCTCCTCCTCATTCTCCCTTCTTCTCCTCCTCCTCTTCCACCTCCTCCTCCTCCCCCCTCCCTTCTACTTTCTCCTCCTCCTCCTCCTCCTTCTGGTTCTTTTTCTTTTTCTTTGGTGTGGAACTGAATGACCATGGTCACACTTCCAAATGCCACCTCCCGGTGGGATAGCATAAGAAGGGCAAACCAGACTGAGGACGCTAAGCTTGGGGGACAGTCCGCCCGAAGGTCCAGCTAAGTGTGTGACCCAGGAGGGGAGGTCTGCTGGTTGTTCTGCGTTCTCCGCTCGTGCAGCCCTCCACAGCTCTGGGCCACCGGGCGGAGGGTCCGGCGGGAGGCCCCAGCTGGGAGCAGAGGGGCTGCTGGGGAGGCTGTGCTCCGGGTCTTCCAGCCCGTAGGTGGCGCTGTTGGACTCTGGCAAGTCCCCCGCGGCAGGTGGATGGAGGGATCGACGTGGGCCGGTCCCAGCTCAGCTCTGCTCAAAAAAAAAAAAAAAAAAAAAAAAAAAAAAAAAAAAAAGCACCGAGCTGCTTCTAAGAATGGACTCCGGAACAACATCCATTATCACACCCCGCGGCCCGGAGCGCCGTGTGGCCATTACCGATGGTGACGTGGATTTATGTGGATTGCTATAGAAAGACCCCGCGCCATCTATTCTGCCGAGGGAAGAGCAGGCCGCGGGACATCTGAGTATATATAGCGTCACCCCCAGATCTAACAGTGGGGGAGGGAGGCAGAGATGGATGGGACGCAGGAAGCTCACCCACGCTGGGAACGCTGGCCGTCTCCGGGGTGGCGAGGCCTCGCGTCCCTGGCGCTTCCTTCTTCTCCGCCGTCACCTCACCCACGACGTGCGAGCCTTTAAAGTGACCAGCAGACGTGAGCTTCGGAGTCGGGGAACGGAAGGTTATTTTTTCACGCGAAAACGGTTAAGCCAGACCGGACTGCAGGTGTCCCCGGTTCTTCACGCAGGCACAGCCGCTCTCAGGACGTGGCTGCCCCGTGTGTTGGTGGCCAGGTGTGTCCTTGTGGAGCGGAGACAAAGAGCTGAGGAGGCCTGTTCGGGGCCATTTCCGGGACCTGTTTTGGAGCCCGGGGCTGTGGACTCTCTGTCCCTGGGCCCTGACCACACTCCCCTCCCACCCTCTGCTTCCCCTGCAGCCGCCACCCGCCCTCCACTCTGCCTTCACCTCCCGGGGTCCCGGCAGCTCCCATCTCCGCAGATTCTCTGCGAACTTCCTAATTGAGAGCAGAGATAAATATAGTGGGGAAGGGAAGGGGGGCAGGGAGAGGCCTCGTTTTAATTTGCAGCATTTCCCATTAATAACAACTTCTAATTAAAAAGGCTGCGTCTCCCGGCCAGAGTCCAAGAGCAGAGCCTCCCAGGTCTGTCTGGCAGGAGCCTCCGTGCCTGTGTGCGAGGTCGGCGCGCGGATCTCTGCCCCGGCCGAGCCCTCCCTGCCAGCGCCGTAATTAAGCCGGAAAAGGGGGGAGAGGGCGGGGGCGGGGGGACGCTGTCGAAGGCTGTGTGGCTCTCTCCTCACTGCAGTCCTCGAAGGAGGCCACGATGGGTCCCTCTTGGAGAAGGTGCCAGGCCCGATGGGGGAGGAGGGGATGTTGGGTGGGCGTGGCAGGAGCCAAGGTCAGGCACCGAGGCAGAAGCCGTGGGTCTGAGAACTGAGAGCACAGGCCTCCATTCAAGGTGCGCCTGTGCCTCTTCTCCCTCTCTCTCCTTCCCGGATTTCCTCCCCGCAGGCCCAGCCTCTGCGGTCTGGGCTCCAGGGTGTGTGTGTGTGTGTGTGAGAGAGAGAGAGAGGGGTGTGTGTGTGTGTGGGGGGGGGGGGGTGTGCTGCGGCTGTTGGTAGTCTAAGATAGTAGGACGGGCCACTTGGTATTGATTTAAGTACAAGCCCCAGTTTATTTTTTCTCCAGAAACATCTCGATGTCTTTGCCACGCGTCGGGCTGAAGCAGGCGCTCGGTGGAGAGCGGTGAGCGCGCAGGGCGGAGTGCACACCGGGCGCTCCTGGGAGTCGGGTCTCGTGGCCGCCTGGTTGCTCAGCGCCGCCCTCGGCGGGTGATAGGCTCCTCAGACTTCCTGTGTCCAGGGTCACGCCCGTCCCCCCAGGCCCCTGCTCCCCCACAGCCGCCTCCCGCCCAGCTAGAGGCAGCCCCTCCCTCCCCGCTCAGGCTGACATCACTTCCCCCTCCCCCTCACACCACATCTTCTGTCCGCGAGGCGTTCCGTGGGCCACCTTCAGGACACACCCAGCACGTCTCCCAGGTGGACTGGGCTGATCTGCCCCGAGCCACCGATTTGTTTCAGCAGCTTCCGGCTCCCTGCCCTAAAGCCCATTGCAAACCCGGCAGGCGCAGAGCCCTGGAGAGCCTCAGATGATGTCCGCCCGTGGTTCTTCTGATCCCTTCCGTGGCTGCTTGTCCCCCTCGAGGTGAACCCCAAGAGCCTACCAGAGCCTCAAGCCCAGCAGTGGCCCATGCTGCCTCTCTCCCAGCTCCGTCCGCTCGGGCTGTGTGGCTTGTGAACAACAGAAACTCCCTTCTCACCTCTCAGGCTGGAAGTCCAAGGCCAAGGCGCTGGCAGAGTCAGGTCTAGACTACTGTCTTCTCACTGTGTCCCCACGGTGGGAGGGACAAGGGGCTCTCTGAGGTTCTCTCATCGGGCACTAACCCCTTCGAGCGCTCTAGGCTCATGGCCCCCGAAGGCCCCACTTCCCGATCCCACCACATTGGGGGGTAGGTTTTTACATGTTAATGTCAGGCACACAAGCATTCAGTTTGTTGCAAGGAGTTCACCTTCCCTCCACCCCCCATTGGCCTCCCTCCAGACAACTGGTCTCTGCCATTTCCGGACCTGCCAGCCCTGCTCCTGCCTCGGTCTTTGCACCTGCTCTTCCTCCGGTGCCCATGTGGCTCCTGGCAGAGAGAAGGTGCTCACTGGACGTTTCCCGAATGTGTGAGTGAATGAATGAGTGAATGAATGAATGAAGTAGTGATGGCAGGGGTTGGGGGACTGCTCCCCAGACCTCCAGCCCCACAGACGGACCAGAGTCTGGCAGGGATCCTGAGTCACCAGCACAGCCCAGCGATCGCATGGAAAATGACGCGTGTTTTCCCTCCCGGAAAAACAGAAGTCAGCCTCGCCTGGGGCTCCTGAGTCACGGAGCGGAGTGACCCCAGGGCGGGGACAGCGGCAGAGCGCGGGTTTGGGGCCCGGCCAGCGAGGCCCAGCCAGCAGGCCTTCCATCCAGGAGCGCCGACCCTCGAGGCCCACCCCGTGCAGCCCGGTCCACAGCTGTGTGGATGCTAACGGGCTGCCCAGCACAGCCTCCTCTCCCCTCCCCCTCCCTCCCTCCTCTCTACCCTCTCCCCTCCGCCCCGTGCTGCTGGGAGCCATCCACCACTTAATGGACCTCTTGAAGGGGGGCGAGCGTCAGCCATCAGCACAGCTCCCCACCCCACAGCCCTCCTGAAGCCGTGATTTCAATTAAAGGGCCATTACCGTGAAACCCTAGCCCGCCCCAGCTCCCCTCGGCCGGCGCAGGCCTTTCTTCTCCCCGTCCCGGGCCCCGCGCTGTGGTTCCTGAGCGGCCCTCCCGCGGGGGCCCACCACCTCTGCTGAAACACAGCAGCTGCTGCTCATAAACAAACATATTGATCATACAGATAGGGGATGTCAGGGACTTAATTCATGAATGAAGTGAGCTTTAAGAGTGCCCAGTGGGAGCTGCCTGCGTTTAAAGGGCCAGCAGCTGCCCGAGTGCTCCTGACATGGGGAGCCAGGCCGGCCTCTCTCTCTCTCTCTCTCGGACCCACGGCGGTGCCGTGTGCCCGGCTGGCGGGGAAGGGGCCTTCCCCTCCACGGCTGCCACCGTGCCGGGAGCGCCCTCGCGGCTGACAGCCCAGGGCTGAGCCCGGGGGGAGGAGGAGACGAGGATGCTGGTGGTCACGGCCTCCGTCCTGGTCGCTACGATGCAGTGAGGCCAGGGAAAGGGAAGAGCGATGTCCAGGGGGGCCGAGGGAGCGGAGAGGTGCTTTGCCCAGGGGGTGGGGAAAGTGCCAGGGAAGCTTCCAGAAGCCACTGGCTCTCTCAAGTCCAGAGGGTGTGGCAGGGGAGACGTGGTGGACAGGGCATGACGTTGCACAGCGGGTGGGGCGCAGGGAGCACCGGCCCCGGGGTTCGGCTGCAGAATGCGGGGTGGGGGCGGGTGGCGTGGGCCGCGAGGGTAGGCGAGGCTGGAGAGGGGCGGGAGTTCAGACAGGTCGTAGGTGCCACGCCACAAACGATCCTGGAGGAGGGCAGCTCGGACCAGTTCGGGGCAGCGGAACCACGAGACCATGAGCGTGAATGAGACAGACGCCAGAGCCTCGCGTGGAGGAGGAGCCGGAGGCAGGGAGACCATTAGGGGCTGGAGAGGGTGCCGGCCTGGGCTTCGGGGAGAGAAGAAAAGCCTCAGGACACACAGTCAGGCATTAACCCGTTGGCTAGGCGTGTGTTCATTTTGACCTTGTGGTCCTCCTTTTAAAGCCCGAAGCTGAAGTTTACTCGTGTTCAGAAATCCGTCTTTAGAGAGAGTGTGATCCCCCAGTCTGGCTGGTGCGATGAAGGCTGTTTTTAGAGGAAAATGGGTAGCCTTAAGTTTCTTCACTGTTAATGAAGGAAGACCCTCCACCCTCTTCACAAAAAAAGGGGTGGTGTTAGGTAATATTCTTAAGAAATTAGGAACATTGAATAAACACGAAGAAAGTGGGGGAAGGAATATGAATAGAGGTAAAAGCAGAGATTCATAGAATAAAAGCCAGAGTGTGTTAGGAAGGATAAATGAGGCCCAAAGCTTGTTATTTGAAGAGAGTAGTAGTGAAATAGATGAATATGCGTTGAGAGCTGATTAAGGGGAGGGCGAGATATGAATGAGTGAGAAAACAGAGACGGCGTAAATGAATTGCCTCGGCGAGATTGTCGGGAGGAAATTTTAAATACGGCACTTGAGGTTCGAGAGCCTCTAGCACCAGTGGTTCTCAACCTTTCTAATGCCACGACCCTTTAATACAGTTCCTCATACTTCATAACTGTAATTTTGCTATTGTTATGAATTATAATGTAAATACCTGTGTTTTCCGATGGTCTTAGGCGACCCCTGTGAAAGGGTCGTTCGACCCCCAAAGGGGTCACGACCCACAGGTTGAGAACCGCTGCTCTAGCACTCTTCCTATAATGGCGATGGCAACCCCAGTCCTGGGTTCACCCACCCTTCCCAAGCCTGAGGACACAGCAATGGTTCATTAATGATATTCTCCTTACTGCCATCCTATATAATAAAAGCCTAATATGTAAATTGATGGAATGGCAGAATGACAGGGGGGAATGTTGCTATGAAGCACACTGACCACCAGGGGGCAGACCAAGATAGAACCTGCCTCCAGCCTGCAGGCCCCAGGCTGGCCAAGATGGGTGCCAGCGGAGGCGGGGGGGCGGGGCACCCAGTCACCCCACCAGTCTCCATACAGACCAGCCCTGATCGCTGTCCAGGCCTAGGGACCCTACCTGTGCACGAATTTCGTGCACCGGGCTTCTAGTGAAAAATAACTTCTTTGCATGAGTTTTCTCTTAACCTTCCAACAGTCGCGCAGGTGAATCAGGTTCCCGTGGGACACCGGTGAGAAAATGAAATGGACCCCAAGCTCCCCTCTCCCAAGAGCTGGGGCAGCATTTGTCAGGAGGCAGCCTGACTCCTGGGCCGGCGCCCTCTTGCTGTGGAACTCCCACCTCTCCCCTGCAGGATGGCGCCCCCCTGGGGAGCGTGCTTGAAGCTTTCAGGGGGGAGGAACAGCGCTTGGGTGTGCTGGGCCCCGGGTTCCAGCAAGGTCTCTGGCACTTCCTGGCCCAAGATGCCATCCAGGAGCACACCCTGCGTTCGGGGGCCGTGTCTCGGCCCCGTCCGGCCTGGAGCGTGCTCTGTGCGTCCCTGACTCCCCTATGCCGTTTGGAAGCCCCACAAGCGCAGGCCTTTCTCCCGGAGGGCGGCCCTCAGGCTGCAGGAGTGGGGGGCAGCCTCGTGACAAGGCCCCCGTTCCTGTGTCAGGTTCACGGCGGTTCGGCGTGGCACACACAGCACCGTCCGCCCTTCGGAGCGCGTGGTCCCGGGGTTTGGCAAAGGCGAAGCCTGTGCCGCCGCCACCACAGGAATGAGCAGAACGTCTCCACCCGGGCCGGCTCCCGGGCATGTGACCCGCAGTTGCGTAAAGTCCCGGCGCTGGGAAGGGCCGGCGCTGCTTTAATGCTTTCCTTTCGCCGTCTTGAAAGCCTTAATAGTTTCCGAACTATCGTTCATGCATGCACATCGCTCACGGGCCCTGCCAGCCACGGAGCCGGGCCTGTTTCCCGTCACCCCGAGGGGGAGTTTCCCCCTGCCCCTTCCCCGGACCCCTGGCAGCAGTGGCGCTGTGTTCAGCTCCCTGGGCCTGGCCGTCCCCCGCTGTCCTCTGAGCAGAAGCACACGGCACGGAGCCCGCTGCGTCCGCCTGCTTCTCCTCTGCTGTCCCACGGGTCCCCTCCCGGGACTCGCTGGAAGCATCCCCGTGTGTTCATTCAGCCACTGGTCAGAGGGCAGATGGGTTGTTCCCAGTACCTGGCAGCTGTGAAGGCAGCCACCATGCCTGCTCACGGGCAGGGCTCTGTGTTTTCTTGGGAACAGAGAGCGATAATTCAGAGAGGGGGTGCTGGGTCCCCTGGCCAGTGTCTGTGTAACTTGGTAAGAAACTGCCCAGCTGTTTTCCAAAGGGCTGAGCGGGGGCATGCCCACCAGCCCGTGCGACAGTGCCGGCGGCTCCGCGTCCTCGCGGCACCGGCTGTGGCCTCGTGATCTCTGCACCACGTGAATAGGCAGGCAGTCATTCTCCTGGAGGTTCCCCGAATGACTGAGGATCGGGGGCATCTGCCTGGGCCCGTCGCCGTCTGTGTATCTGCCTGGTTAAAGCACACGTGCAGCCGAGACCGGTTTGGCTCAGTGCATAGAGCTTCGGCCTGCGGACTGAAAGGTCCCAGGTTCGATTCCCGTCGGGGGCATGGACCTTGGTTGCGGGCACATCCCCAGTAGGAGGTGTGCAGGAGGCGGCTGATCAATGTTTCTCTCTCATCGATGTTTCTAACTCTCTATCCCTCTCCCTTCCTCTCTGTGAAAAAAATCAATAAAATCTCTATTTAAAATAAAAAAGAGTGTCGGAGATCAAGGAAGAGGAGAACTCAAAGCCGTCCTCACCAGACTTAGCGACGTGCCAGTCACCCATGACCTTGTTTGTGTGGTGGTGATCAGAACATGCACATACTTGTGTGCTGATTGGCGAATAGCGACCAGCTGGCCCCCCTAAGTGACCGGATCGCCCAGCCCCGGGCGCTCTCCCTGGCCCACTGGTTGGCCTCCCCACAGTCCAGGCCACAGTGCGCCTCCCGCCAGCGGGGGTCTGAGGGCCCTGCCGGGGCCCCGTGGCTTGTTGATCGGTTTCCAGGCCGTCTTGGCAACGATTGGTGAATGCCTGACCTGTGCCGTCGGGGAGAAGCCTGTGGATGTGGCCAGCGAGAGGCGGGTGGTGGCCATGAAGTCCTCCTCCGGACCTGGCTTCTGGCTGGCGGGGGTCGGGGGGTCGGGGGGGGGGCAGACGCTGGAGGAGGGTGCCGGGCCCAGGGCCAGGGTGGCTCCGGTTATTCTTCAGAGGAGAGGGGCGGGAGCCGCTTCCCAGTGAGAGGACCTGGCCGCGAGAGGCTCTGGCCGCACAGACGCAGGCGCTGGAGGCTGCGTGGCCATTGTGGTGACGTTGGTCACGTAAAGCAATACGCAGGGCCCAGCTGGCCCGGCATCCCACGAGCCGGCTGCTGTCCTAGGTCTCCAAGGGGCTGGTGGGCCAGGAGAAGGAAGATGCGGGCTCATTTTCAGGGAGGCGTTTCAATACAGAAACACTGCTTCAGCCCAACGGCGGCCACGGTCTGTCTCTCTCTCTCTCTCTCTCTCTCTCTCTCTCTCTCTCTCTCTCGTTAATCCTCACCTGAGGAAATTTCCCCCTTGGTGTTTCAGTGGAAGGGAGGGGGAGAGACAGAGAGAGAAACGTCGATGTGAGAGAGACACATCCATTGGTTGCCTCCCGCAGATACCCTGACCGACCGGGGCCAGGCTTGGAACCTGCAACCCAGGTGCGTGCCCTTGACCGAATGGAACCCAGGACCCTCCAGTCCGCAGGCCGAGGCTCCATCCTCGGAGCCACACCTGCCAGGGCCACGTTCTCCATTCTGAGGGACCTTCTCGAGGCCTCCGTGTAGCTCTTGGCTCACCGACTCCCAGTTCCCAAGGTTTCCTTCCCTCCGATGGGACAGCAGCCACCTTCCCAGCTGCCGGAAGGAGCTGGGAGGGACGGTGCCAAAACTCTCCCCGCTCTGCGGGAAGACCCTGTCCTTTGTGGGTGTGTCTGCTCCGGGCCAGGGACCCCCCCCCCGCCCCCCCGCCGCCACCACGCACATCACCTGAGGCAGCCGCCCTGTCGTGTGGTGTTTCAACTGCAAGGTGACCCGGTGCTGATGGCGCTCTGTGGAGAAGCGGACGAGGAGCTGGGAGGAACCGGCGGGGTCCAGGGCCGGGGACACAGAGCGGGGGGCGGGGCTGTGGGACCGCGTCCTGCCCAGCCTCGCTGCTGCTGCTGTCCCGGAGGATGGGGTCAGCGCCAGAAACCCCGAGTGGTTGCTACGGGAGAGCGGGCTTCTCACGCTGCAAAAATGTCCCAGACGTATGTGGGCAAAGCAGCTGTCTTCCATTACCCCGGCGCCCGGAGCCTCCGTCCTGTCCCCGGGAAACGGGCCCTCACCCCAGGGAAGGGCTGCTGCTAAGTCAGGAGGAGCAGGCGTCAAACCCAAGTCCGGCCGCTCGCTAGCTGGGTGTCTCCTTGGTGGAGTGGGGGGACAGTCCTGCGACGGGGGGTGGGGGGTGGGGTCAGAGGGTCACGCCAGCCTTGGGCGCCATGAGCCAGGGCAGCTGCTGGCTCGGAGGGGGAGGTGTGGGCTGCTGGGCCGAGGCCGGCGACCCGAGAGAACCCCCTGGAGCCAAGGGGTGCAAGAGGGGCTGCGCTCTCAGCTCAGACCCCACGGGGCCCGGCAGCTGCTGGGGCAGCGATGGCGTTCTCCTGGCGGCGCCTGAGCAACCGGAACCCGCAGCGCGTGGCTCCGAGGTGTCCGCACTTGCCTCTCTGTGGAGCCACATGGCACTCACACTCGCACAGATGCCATCTGCTCCCGGCCCCATCCCAGCACTCAGCGCCTCACACTGTCTCCCCCCCAACCCCCCACCCCCGAGGAGGAGCGAGGAGGGGCGTCTTCCCAGCCTCACGGGGGCACCGGGAAGGGCACCTCGTCTTAGATGCCGCCCGGGGCCTGTTCACAGTCGCAGGATTGTACGTAAACTAGCGCCGCCTGCCGCCGGGCACAGAGCGCCTCCCTCCGGCCACTTACTCTCCTGGCCCTGCCCTTGGCATCCTCTTCTGGCTCCTGCTGACTCTGCCAGCACAGGGGTGGTCTGGCGGGAGAGGCCGCTCCCCAGGGGCTGCGTGTCCCTGCTGACCGCTCTCCTCTGGGCTGCGTCTCGGTGGCCTCTGCCCCAGTGGGGCGGGAGGTGGAGGGGGGAGCGAGGGAGAAGGGGAGCAGAAAATAGCTCTCTTCTTGGTCACTGCAGGTGATGAGTCATGAGGTTTGATCGATTGGCTTCAGGGTCACTTTGATCCCCGGCCTGCAGGGGAGGTGAGGGCGAGGGCAGACTTGGGGTCGGGGGAGGGGGCGCAGGTGTTGGGGGGTGAGAACCTCTGAGACCCGGGGCAGTGTCCCGGGCTCCCCAGGGGCTCTCAGTGTTCTGGAGACCACGCCCTTCTCACTCTGCCCCGTCACCGTGTCCTGCGTGGAAGGCGTCCCCCGGGACCGTGCGGCCTGACGGTCCCATCCGACGCCCGAATGGGTCTCTAATACTCATGTCTCCCGAGAGCTCTCAGCTCACCCAGGAAGGACTTGCACCTGCCTCAGTTACCCGCGTATGTGATGGCCTTCCTGGTGGGGCAGACACGCTGGTTGCCCGGGCAACAGACCTCTCAGCACCCCAAATCCTCCTCTGATGGCAGAGCCAGCCTCCCACGGGAAGGGTGACCGCCATATGGCCATGGTCCCACGCTCCTGTGCATCAAGAGTATGGACCACGGGATCTGAGCACTGTCTCTAAGTGCAAGGAGGTGGCCGAGAAGCAGTTTTTTCCCCGGTGGGAGACACGCAGATGAGAGCCGTCCCCTTATATTGTGACGAGGGTTGTGTGAGGGTGGGGTGCCCGGAACCACGGCCGTCATCGGGGGCCCACGCGGAGACGCCGGAAGGAAGCGATGGCCACGGGAGAGGAGAAGGGAGGAAGGGGCTGGTTTGTGTGTGACTTGGTTTAACCCCTAGATCAGTGGTTCTCAACCTTCCTAAGGCCGTGACCCTTGCATACAGTTCCTCATGTGGTGGTGACCCCCAACCATGAAATGTTGCTACTGTGATGCATCGTGATGTAAATATCTGCCTTTTCCGATGGTCTTAGGCGACCCCTGTAAAAGGACCATTTGACCCCCAAAGGTGTCGCGACCCACAGGTTGAGAACCGCTGCGGTTCTGTGATGTGTTAGATCAGGTAATGCAGCGCCCTTCTAGGTGAGTCTGTATTGGGTGTTCTGTTACGTGCAGCCCAAAGCATTACCCATCGGCCACCAGCGGGTGCAGCCGTGTGTGTCTTAGGGGGAAGGAGCCCTGGGCTCGGAGTCTGGCCGCGTGTCCCAGCTCTCTCACCACCTTCTTGGGGTGAGTCAGGGGCTGGTGGAAAAGAGCTTAGCTTAGAGGGTCAGGCCAGACCCCAGTCCCGGATGGAAACTGGCGTGGGTTCCAGAACCCGGCTCCAGGGCCCCAGGTCGTTGCCGTGAGCTGGGCAGAGAGGGTGCAGCGCTGTTACTCTCTGGAAACTGTCCAGGCAGCGACGCTGACCCCCCGCTCCCCTGGAAGACGGCCTTCAGGCCCGGACCACCTCCAAGAGTCCTTCCGTCTGCTTGGAGGCCTGAGTCAGCGGTGTGGCCGGCCTTCTTGGCTCGGGGGCCGCCCAGCATGAGCCTGCAGTTGGCAGCGCTCAGAACCACACGGGACACGGCGGCTGTGGCCGGGCCTTGCTCAGTGCTGACCTTTGCTTTCTGAATGTTTCTCGCTGCCCCTGCCGTCCCTCGGGCGAGCTGCGAGAAGGTGGTCCGTGCCAGGCCTGGTGGTGGAGGAAACCCCTTCGTCTGGAGCAGGGCCCCTCGCGGCCCAGGCAGGACCCCAGCACCCCCTCTGCCAGTGGACTGTCTGTCAGAATCACAGAGCATCAGAACCGAGGATGCTGAGGCTGAGAGGGCCAGACCCTTTCTCTTCTTGCTTTATTTTATTTTTAAAACGTATCTTCATTGTTGAAAGTATGACAGACGTCTCCCCTTTTCCCCTGTGGCCCCCTCCACCTGCACCTGCCCTCCCAGGCCTTCACCACACCATGGTCTGTGCCCAGGGACGAGGCACATATGCATATATATTCCCTGCTTCGTCTAGCGCCCCTTCCCTCCCCCATCTTCAGACCCTTTTCTAATATTATTACCAGCTGGTCAGGGGGTTCAGTTCAGGGTCCCCTGTCTGACATGCATCTGTGGCAGAGGTGCCCCAGAACGCCGAGATGAAGACCCAGGAAATGTGCTCATGAAAGTCGGGGCTGCAGGCTGACGGCTTTATCTAAGAATCTCCCCCCTCAGACTCTCCATGACCTTCCAGAACGTGGGCTGGGGTCATGGGGAGAGAGACAGCAACCCGGGCTTCTCTGACACTTCCCTCGATGTCGCCGGGTGTGTGTCTTTAAGGACGAATTTCTCCCAGATGACCGTGGGTCTCACCCGTGCGGCGTGACCTCTGCTGCTTTCTGGGAACCGGACATGGGTCACGGTGTTCTATCGAGAGCCGGGCCATCTTCCCCTGCAGGCCGGCGGCGACGCGCCTCCGCGGGCGCTCCGCAGACAGGTAGCTGATGGGATCGTTTCCCTGCTGACGCGGTTTACAGTCTGAAATAACTCACAGGCCGCTGTCACTCTCTGTGCTTTGTAGGTCACTCAAATGAAAATCTCAGGGCTGACGAAGCAATCCGTGTTTGTCAGGCAGAGAGCAGGCCCCGGCGTGAAGGAGTCCTCAGGGGGATAGGTCGACTCCCGGGGACGAGAATAGCTCGCCCGGCGTGCGTGGAATGCAGATGGCCTACATCTGCCGGCGGCGTGCGTGCGTCTCCTGACAGGGCGGCCGCCCACAGCCTCGCACCTCCACCCGCGGGCACCCGGAACCGGGGCGCGGGCAGGAAGGACGCGGGTCTTCGAGGTCAGCAAGCCCGGACTCCGGGGCCAGCCCGCCGGCACACTGTCCTCCTCCGGGTCTCAGTTTCTCCACCTGAAAGATGGGGGCAATCCTGCTAACCCCTCACGGTTTTAGCAAAGGTGAAATGAGATCACGTAGGAAAAAATGCGCAGCGCGTAGTAGGGTCCCAGTGATGCCACTTTCCTTTCTTCTTTTCTTTTCCCCCCACAATCTGTCGGCCGCTTGGGGGAACCCGGTTACGCCCCTTGGAGGTCTCAGGCCATAAACTTCACGGTCACGGGCAGCCGCTGGGGAGGATGCCAGGAGCAGGGCCTTCCTGCCTGTCCCTGTCCCTTACGCAGCCACACCTGCTTCTCGGCAAATAGCTGTCACATCCCTCTCTCCCCGAGGGGAAGTGGACTTCTGAGACCTTTTTAGGGGTTGGGGATCAGGGTCCTCATGGGAATAGCTCCCGAATACGGCGTTTTTACCGTGTGCCAGGGGCCACGTGACGTGCGAGGTGCTTCCTTTCCCGGGCCTTTCAGCCATGCAGATGGACGGCGTCAGGACAAGGAGACCCAGGCCCCGGGAAGCGAGGCTGCTCATCCAGAGGGCACAGCGTGTGAACCCCAGACAAAAATCTCCCTCTTTCAAAAAAAAAATTTGTATTGATTTTATTCATTTCAGAGAAGAAGGGAGAGGGAGAGGGAGAAAGAAACATCAAGGACAAGAGAATCATGCATCGGCCACCTCCCGCACGCCCCCTACTGGGGACAGAGCCCACAACCCGGGCCTGTGCCCTGACCGGGGAATCCAACCATGACCTCCTGGTGCCTACCTAGGTCAGTGCTCAACCACTGGGCCACACTGGCTGGACCCAAATCTCCCTCTTAAGCAAGGGTCCCGGGAAGCATGCGGTGTGCACGCAGCTTTTCGTGGGTGCGGGAGAGAGGCGTGTTACAGCTGTGCCCAGTACTGCAGAGGCAAGGACCATGCGCAGTTTTAAGCTTCAGACCGCAGCACACCTCAGACAGAGATTAGGTACCGCACACTCCCTGCCGCTGGTTGAAATGTATGTGTAAGTTGGAGAGAAGAGCCACTCAGGTGTGGTCCCAGCTGCACTGCTGGAAATGCGAATTCTCAGTCTCTCCCACCACCCAGCCCTCCGCCCCAGCCTCCTGCAGCAGGTCGGGGTGTGTGTTTGAAGAGTCTCCAGGTTGCGCGGGAGTGTGAGCAGCGAGTCGCTGGCAGGGACGCTTCTCTGAAACGCGGCCTTGCAGGAAAGTGGAGCGTGTACGCCCAACCTCCCCGGATCGGCCGTGTTGGTGGGTGGGAGGTCCCTGCCTTGTGCTGGAAGCCTTGCGACCCTTCAGCTTGCCACCCCCCCAAGACAGACCCGCCCTCGTGCTGAGAGCTGGTGGATGAAGGACGGGCCGCCGGCCTTTCTTCTCTGACCCAGACGCTCTCCGTCCAGCAACAATGGCAGCGAGCATGGCCGCGCGCTGGAAGATTTAAATACTCAATTAATCAATGGAATATTCCATTAGCGGGATAATCAGTTGCCACTGGCCTGATCTATAGTTACATCTCAGCTGGGCCTCACAAATTGATTCCTGATGAAGTTCTAATTGACTGGACCATCTGATAAGGGGCCGGCGGAGTTTATTGAGACGCCCGGCGAGCAGTCCCCCGGGGTCAGGGCCTTCCTCCGGGGAAGGCAGGGGTGGAGGAGGGGCGGAGCAGCGTAATTTACGCTCTGATCTCACCACTCCATCCTCTCTCCCGGACCGCGTTTATGGGTCCCGGGTGAGGGAGGAGCGAGCACGCCTGGGGCACGGGATGAGACGGCGCTCCGAGCCCACCCCCAGCTCCGGGCAGCAGGTGGCCGGATGGGACCAGCCCATGAGTCCTGCAGGCAGCGGTCCTCCGACCTGTGCGCTGGGGAGCAGGAGCCGAAGGACTTCCTGGATCTGTGACATCCGGGTCCCCGTCTCAGCTCTTCAGGGAGAGCCGTGGGGTCCGGGCAAGGTCTGGGCATCGGCATGTGAACAGACTTCCTCGGACTCGGATCCTGATGGGCTGCAGACTGCCCTCTGAGGAGCACCCCCTCAGGGGCGGGGGGCTCTCCGAGGGACACCCCCTCAGGGGTTGGGGGCCCAGCAGCAAACTGCGCCCGGCTCTGCCTCCCAGGGGGGGCTCTGGTTTCCTGGCTCCCGCGGTGACAGATGTGTGTGCGCGTGTCAAAGGCTCCCGACCTCTCCCTGGCCGAGTGCCCCTGTCATTGTGTTTTGTTTTGTTTTGTTTTTTTTACTTGTTTTGAGTGATTTTCCTTCCAAATGATCTACATTTACTACTGATGGATCTGTCTCCCCACTCGGTTATCTGTCACAAAGGGTGTCATTAACAAAGCAGAGCGTCACCTTTGTTTCATTCATTCTCAGGCTTATTCGCAGACATCTTCTGAGGCTCCTTATGTTCCCTCATTGGTGATTTATTTTATTTATTTACTTATTTTTAAAAAAATATTTTTATTGATTTCAGAGAGGAAGGAAGAGTGAGAGAGAGAGAGAGAAACATCAGTGATGAGAGAGAATCACGTCAGCTGCCTCCTGCTCGCTCACCCACTGAGCTAGGCCGGTCGGGCCCATAATGTTTTTAAAAAGTATAATCACCCAAGTGCGTGGTTTCCAATGGCAAGCAGCTCACACTGCTGGGTGGGAGACAGGCGAGTAAGGACTCCATTACAGGAACGCAAGTAATTTAGTAGTTTTCGTTGCAGGAAAATATATGATACCCATTACAGTTTTTTTGTTGTTGTTGTTGTTGAAATTTTAAAGTAGTTCCCAGATCTCTGTATCTGTCTTTGAGAATTGTTCCAGCACAGGGAGTCCGGCAGCCAAAGATGCCCTGGGTGGCCCACGAGCGGGCAGGGGAGCTGCAGACACGGGTGTCGGAGGGGCTGGGTTTGGGTAGAAATGACCCAAAGCTCTGGGTATTTACACAGGAGATGGGGCTTCTTCCTGTTGTGGAGGGAAGAGTCACCGCCGGAAGAGCCATGGTCAGACCTCAGAGAGATTCTTTTTCTTTTCTCCTCACTTTTCTTGCCCCCATTTTCCATTTCTTCTCCTCCTCTTCTTCCTCTCCCTCCTCGTCCTCTTCTTCTTCTTTGCCTTCTCTCTTCCTCTTCCCCTCCTCCTTCTTCCCCTCTTCCTTCTCCTCCTCCCCCCCTCCTCCTTCTCTTTCTTCTTCTTCTCCTTCTTCTCTTCTTCTCTTCTTCTTCTTCTTCTTCTTCTTCTTCTTCTTCTTCTTCTTCTTCTTCTTCTTCTTCTTCTTCTTCTTCTTCTTCTTCTTCTTCTTCTCTTCCTCTTCTTTTTCTTCTTCTTCGCCTTCTCTCTTCCTTCTACTCTTTCTCTACCCACCCCCCTCTTTCCTTCTCTCTTAATACACTGTGTTTCTGTATATGTGCAGCTTTAATCCGTGTTTAGATACAAATGGCCCATGTTCTCTCTGTGAATAATACGTCCTGGTGTCTGGGATGACGTGGCACTGAGCGGAGAGCCTCAGAATGGGCCCGGGGCTATTGAATGTTTTAATTCCTTTAGACACAGCCCCGCCCCAAAGTGCCACAGTAGCTGTTGGGTAGATGGAAGCTTTCGTGTGGTTTCACATTCTCGTCCGCTCTCTTTCGTCCTGATGCCGCTCCTGGCAGAAATCGCCAACTAGGTCAGAGAACGCTCCCCGCCATGCCTCCCCTCGTGGCCGTGTTTAAGTGGCTCCTGTGTGCGCAGCGCCATGGAGATGTGACTGCCATTGGGACGTCGGCTTGGCCGGCAGAGGCCGTGGCCTTGAAGAGTGGCCCCCTCCCATGGGTGTGGGTCGCTGGTGGGCACTCCTCATGATGATTTTAAGGTGCATGTCTCAGTGTGCTACCAGCTCACTTCTAACACCCGATTCCCACAATGCTTGCTGTTCTCCCTTTCACACAGAGAACGAAAGGTAGGCCTCGGGCCCTCAGCCTGGGACAGGCTGCAGAATCGAGCCGGACTTAAACGGTATTGTCAGGTTTGCACTGCCTTCACCTTCCGTTTGTGGCGAGCACAGCGGTTACTCTGGTGCGTCACCTCCACTGGGCCACCGCGCCCAGGCATTGGGTCACATGCTGTTCTGAGTGTCTTGTCTGTGAGGCTGCTTCCGGATGAGGGTGACATTTGGATCCGTAGCCCGAGTGCAGCAGATTGCCCTTTGCATGGTGGATGAGCCCCACCCCCACCCCCACCCCCACCCCCACCCTCACCCCATCCCCACC
>PVJN01010868.1:0-55534 GCA_004026805.1 Lasiurus borealis
ATGTGACAAAGATGCCAGCAGCCATGCCAGGATGCTTGCGACATTGCAATTGCAATGATGCAAGCATTTCACCCTACCCCTGCTTGCTCTGGGTCTCTGGGCAGCAGTGCACGCAGGCACAAAGTGGCTGGGGCAGGGAGGGACACCTGCTATGAGGGAGGTTTGGGGGGTGGAGGGAGCTACAGGAAGGCGGGAGTGCTGGAACAAAGGTGGAAGGCGACTCCAGTAAGAGGGAAGGCCCAGGTCACAGGTGCCAGAAAGATGCCGCTGCCAGCAACCAGGGGAAAGAAGGCCTATTCTTGCCTTCTTTAGATATTTTTAAAGATAATTAACAAATTATCTACTTGCCATATATATATATATATATATATATATATATATATATATATATGGCTAATATGCAAAGTGATCCCTTGGGAGTTTGACCAGGATGCCAGGAGTTTGATTGCTTGCTTTGATGTGTGCTAACCACCAGGGAATGCCCGGGAATGAAGGAAGGCCCTGGCCAGTGGCCAGATGGCCCTGATTGGCCCTCATCACTGACCAGACCTAGAGTCTCTACCCATGCACAAATTTTGTGCACTGGGCCTCTAGTAATTAATAAATATTGATACATTATTATTAAGTTTCATAACTTACATTAAATTTTACTATTTATGTTTTATACAGGGTATCCTCATAAATGTATACATGATTTTTTCTGGTAGCTCAATTGAAGTTTATTTCTTTTCAGATTTAACTCATCGGAATTAATAATTATTAAAATGTGTATACATTTTTAGGACATTGTATAGTTCTATAAGTTTGACACCAGAAGATATTGAAAATTCTAATGCTAATTGCATGACAATAAAATATGTTAATCTTCATTTTAAAATCTTCTAAAAAGAGAAACATAAAGATCTACTTTTAAAACATGGCAAAAATTGTCATCAATTTTACTTAGATATAAGTTGCATATAATACATTTCATGATCTTTACTTGTAAAATTCAATAAGCCTGACAAATAATTATAGTTATATAATCACCTTCAAATGACAATACAGAAGAGGATTTTAAAAAATATTTTTGTAAAAGTGATACATACTCTAATCTCTTGAGGTCATAAAACAAAATCAAGGAGATTTTGTAGGCACTTATATAAGAATAAGACAGAAAACAATTTTCCAAAAATTTAATAAATTCAAGTTATAATGATAGTGGCATTCAATGTCTTTGTCTTCTTTTACTGAGAAGAGTGAAAATCTTTTTGAGGAAAAGCATGTCACTTAATTGGCTTTTAAAATTATTAGTCTCATTTATCAAAACAATTGCAAATGTTTATGTGTTTATAACAGTCTCTAAAGGGATTTTATGTATTTCACCTTTAACAATACCTTTTTCATATATTAGCACTGCACACACAGATATCAATATATTAGCAAATTCTTTGAACACATTTATCACTTTGAAAGCATTTGTAGGACTGCATTAGGTTTTTTTCTATATATTTTCTTTTTGTCATGTCATTACATTGCAGATGAATTGCTTCTAAATGAAAGATAGGTGGAGATTCTACAATTGCACAGTTAAATGGATTTTGAAATATGAGAATTTCCTTTGTACTTGCATGAAAACAAACTAGAAATATTAAAATTGTAACTTAAATTCAGAAAATGTATCTTTTCCAAATTGGTGTGGCACAAAATAAGGCCTCATTTCTGGATTTGATATCTGACAGCATGAGCAGTATTTAAAACAATTCACCATTACTTGGAATACAAAGAAAATCAGTTGTCATTGAGATGACTTTCTCCCAGGATAAGTTTTGTACATGGGCATTGTTTTTCTTAGTCATTTTAGATTGACTCATTAAGAAACATTATGAAGGATTCAATAAAAGCTAATTTCCACAATTAAGTGTGTTTTTTGAATGTTTTCTAAAAATTGTGATTTTTCTTAACTCAGATATTTTTTTTGCTAGCCCATAGAATTACTCAGTGGTAAGACATGTTAGTATACCACAACATCAATAATGCTTAATTCTAATAGCAAATGAAGTTCATTTTTTTTTACATTACTGGTTTAATAACACAATAGATTTAAATATTATCATCAAAATTTCTGCTGAGGAATGATACAAATAACCTTACATTTTCACAACTTTGGTATTTTTGCCTTTTTTTGCTCTATACATACTATATAATAAGAGTAATATGCAAATAGACCAAATGGTGGAATACCAGAATGCCTATGGCCTCTTTCCCCAGCCAATCCCACCCACGTGTGGGACCCTCAACCCTGATCAGTGGTGGAGCCAGCCAGCAAACTGCCCTTGGCCCCTCACCCCAGCTGGCCCACCCTCGATGGCCCCCATGGGCAAGCTAGCTGAACCCCACCAGTGCACAAATTCTTGCACCAGGCCTTTAGTATTTTATAACCATCCATTGTAACACATTTTGGAATATCCTATGTCAGGTTGTCCTGACTTGTGTTTTCTCAATTCTTTGACATGAATTCCCCTGTAATTGTTCAATACAGAACACTAATAGAGGCGAATTCTTTAATTTCATCAAATTCAACAGTAGTTCCTTCAATAAACAACTGAGAAGGATATATCTCCCCTCTCCCACCCACCACAATGATATATCTGGTACGTGGGTTCACACCTTATTAGGAATGACTACATACTCTTTTAGCCTTCTTCAAACCATTGAGAGAAATGTAATTGAAACTAACCACACACACAAAAAAAAACATGCACAACTAGGATAATGCCGAATGCATAGTGATTTTTCCTTTGCTGTTTGATGCAGCTCTGGCTGACAGTACACCTGGTCTAGCTAAGCCAACCTACAGATTTCAAGCCACCCATAACTAACTTCAGGCCAACCGTAACTTTCAGCCACCCATAACTTCCTATGTTAAATATGAGGTTTGGGAGACTTCTATAATTATTATTAAATATGTAATAAATTAGAGGAAATTTAATGAAATGAATAACATAGTTGAATAAAAGCAGAAAACCTTATGATCATGTAAATACATGCAGAAAATGTAAATTGTGACATTTAATCTTTGTTCATGACAATACTCAGTGACTTGTCTTCAAACTGATGGTGTATTTACACAAAGCTAACTGCATACTCAGTGATGACAGAAGAATAAAAAAAATACAGCAACTACATTTGTTTAATTCTGATTTTCATAAAAATGAGATAATACTGAATAATAGTATTTTTAATAATGTGGTCATATCATCCTAGAACACAACATTTTAAATAAAGAAATAAAACTAACACTTAAACAACATTTTATAAATAGAAATAGATATGAGACACTCATAGAAAAATTCCTACTTTCCATATAGTAGGAATCTTTTTTGTAAGATACTGAACCACCATGTAATAAAAATGAGATTTATAAAATAACTAGAATTAGGATCTTCAAATTTACTCTGCTTTCATTCATGAAAATATCTTCTTAGAATCCAGTTAGGAAAATCAATCATCAAATGTTCTTGAAAATTTGCACTGCTTCTAATTATTCACTATAAAATATGACCTCTTGCAATTTTTAGTGTAATTTCAGATCAACTGATTATTTTCCAGAAGTGGTATCTGTTAAATTAAACCATGATCTAATGAATTTATTTTTTAATCTATTTTTAAATATATTTTACTGATTTTTTACAGAGAGGAAGGGAGAAGGATAGAGAGCTAGAAACATCGATGAGAGAGAAACATCAATCAGTTGCCTCCTGCACACCTCCCACTGGGGATATGCCCAAAACCAAGGTACATGCCCTTGACTAGAATCAAACCTGGGACCTTTCAGTCTGTTGGATGCTTTACTGCCTCTGTGTTCTTTATTATCCATAAATGAGTGAGATCATGTGGTATTTTTCTTTCATTGACTGGCTTATAAACTGTCAGATTACAGCAGGAAGATTGCGGGGAGAGAAAAGAGATCAACTGAAGGACTTGTATGCATGCATATAAAGCATAACCAATGGACACAAGACACTGAGAGGTGAGGGCATGTATAGGAGTAGGGTTGCGGGGAGGGGCAATGAGAAGATATGTACACATGTGATATCTTAATCAATAAAAGAACAAAACAAAACAAAACAATAAAAACCTGGGACCTTTCAGTCTGCAGGCCGAAGCTCTATCCACTGAGCCAAACCAGTTAGGGCTCTAATGAATTTATTAAATGTAATTCAACTCTGTAAAAACTTCACAGGAAAGATTCACTTGTTAGAGCAAATCAAAATATTTAAGGTAAGAGACAGTTTTTTTTTTTTTTTTCAAATATATTTTTACTAGAGTCGTGGTGTACAAAATTTGTGCCCGGAGGGTGGGGTGTGTGTCCCTCAGCTTAGCCTGTACCCTTTTCAATCTGAGAATCCTCAAGAGATGTCTGACTGTCCATTTAGGCCTAATCCTTAAACGGGCAATCAGATATTTCTCTCACAATCCAGGACTGCTGGCTCCCAACTACTCACCTGTCTGCCTGCCTGATTGCCCCTAACCACTTCTGACTGCAAGCATGATAACTCCCTAACCACTCCCTTGCCAGCTGATTGATAACTAACTTCCCTCCCCTGCAGGCCTGGTTTCCCCTAACTGTCCTCCCTTGCCAGCCTGGTCACCCCTAACTGCCCTCCCCTGCAGGTCTGATCCCTTCCAACTGCCCTCCTCTGCTGGCCTGGTCAGCCACAATTACCCATCCCTGGTGGTCATCTTGTGTCCACATGGGGGTGGCCATCTTGTGTGTTGGAGTGATGGTCAATTTGAATATTACCTCTTTATTATATAGGATAGATTTCAGATAGGAAGGGAGAGGGAAAGAGAAATAGAAAGATTGATGGTGAGAGAGAATCATTGATTGGCTACCTCCTGCATTCCCCCCACTGGGGATCGAATCTGCTACCTGGGCATGTGCCCTTGATCAGAATCAAACCCATGACCCTTCAGTCAACAGTCTGGTGCTCTATTTACCAAGCCAAACCACCTGGGGCAGAGACAGTTTTTTCCTACCACCTTAGGAGTCTTTTCACCTTCAAGGACACAGAAAATCTATTTCTCAGTCTATAGGAACATTTTTCTTTTTAAAAATATGTTAACCTATACCTATTTTCTATAATATAATATAAAAAGTGGAGATTGATCCTAATATTCATCAAAGGATTTAAACCTATTATTTAAATAATTAAGCCAATATTAAAATGTTCATAGATTGTCAATTTATGGAATAGTACACACTTATTTTAAATATCGAGATATGAAAGTACCTTCATGGGCTGTGTTAATGTAATGTTGGTGAGGAGCAAAGAAGAACATAGGTAAACATTTTTTTTGTTGTTGAAAATATTTGATTAACAAATTACACAAACAGATCTTATAAAATATAGCAATATTTTAAAAATCAAGTTTATATTTCATTCAATTAAAAGTATATATTTAGACAACGATCATGTTTTTTTCTGTGTGAGTATAAATTTATATAGCTAGTTCCTGCTTTCCATATGAAGTCATTTAATACCTTAAGGGCTTAAGCGTATCAGGAATATGATATAATTTTTAAAGAAAAAGACTTTGTACACACACACACACACACACACACATTTGCAGTCTCTTACACTGAAGAGAAAGAAAGCCAGGAGGACATCGAACATACACCTTAAAATGATAAAAAATATAGCCATTTCAGAATTTCAAGTTTCTCTTATTGTCTACATGGTTATATCAAATTTCTGAGCTTTAAAAGTCTTTCTAATGAATGAAAAATCATTATTTTCTAAATATTTAATGTTTTGACATTTCTCAATTTTTTCATTCTCAGATAAAAAGGTCAGGTCCCAAAGAGCTTAAAAAATGAGAAGAGAAAATGTGACTTGAAACTTCAGCAGCTTGACACAGGGTAACAGATGCTAAGTGTGAAAGGGAAGGCCCATTTTCTGAAATCCTTCACCATCAGCATTTTTCACTTTGCTTCTACTTACAGACATTCTGGATTTTAAAAATCTATAACACTTATTAAGTATATCTAAAGAATATTTACTGGCATTATTTAAACTTAACAACACTTAAGAGAATAAAATCATGCTTTATTTTATCAATGTGTAAAGTTATCTGAGAAAACAATTTTTTTTTCAAATAAACTGGATGACTATTGATATTCACAGCTATAACATTTGGCACACTTTATTAAAAGTATGCATTTTTTAAAAGTAATTTTAAATTTATCATTTGTTTACCTGCTGAATCAACTTTAACATAAAGTAAATTTCTTATGCACACACTTAAACGTCAAATGTATTAAACAGCTCTCATGTATCTTTAAAATTTAATTTATATGCACACTAGAAGCCCAGTACACAAAAATTGTGCATAGGTAGAGTCCCTAGGCCTGGACAGTGATCATAGTGATCAAATTCTGTACCTTCTGTCCTCCCAACCTCCCCCTTCTTTTGCTTCCTCATGCCCCACCACTGTTGGTAGCCTGCGATGTTCTGCATCGTCCCCTGGTGGTCAGCACACATCATAGCAAGTGCTTAAACTCCTGGTCTCCCAGTGGAACTCTTTGCATATTAGTCTTTTATTATATAGGTTGGTTAGATCTAGAAGTATTTTTCATATAATCAATGGATGATGAACAACTGATATTTTATGTGAAGATTGGAAAAGAGACAAGTAGAATAATATGTCATGTTATTAAAATATATTACCCTGTTTCCCCGAAAGTAAGACATCCCCCGAAAATAGACCTACTTTTGCCTCTCGCTGTAATATAAGGCCTCCCCTGAACATAAGACCTCCCCAGAATATCGTAAGGTGACTGACTCCTGATTTAAAGAAACCTCGCACTACCTGAACAGTTCCGGCTGCACTGCAGCCAATCAGTGAGCTGGTTTGTGATGACAACTACTGCCATACCATATACAGGTAATAAATTTCCCTTTTTTTTTTGTTCAACAATAAATGTGTACCATATTCTTCATCATGGAAAAATAAGACATCCCCTGAAAATAAGATCTAGCACATCTTTTGGAGCAAAATTAATATAAGACACTGTCTTATTTTCAGGGAAGCAGAGTAAAATAAAAATAATTGAAAATATAGTGCACAAGTTGAGCTTTCCATGATATGGGATCCCTAAACAGAGTAAACCAAAGGTTCCAATCTGAGCAAGGATACAGCAATCTTACTGTATGCACTGCATAGGCATGCCTTTCTGTAACCCAAATACTGATGTCACTATTTGGCAAGAAGCCTCTTTTGTCTTATGTTTACAAGGGATCTGTATTAGCAAGGCGTACTTTGTAAGACTACTTTGAAGAACTGTTTTGTCTGTTGGCTCCTTGTTAGCAATGGCTTCTGGCCTGCAACAGATTCTGCCAAAGGCCTAAGACTTCTCATGTTTTCCTGTCCACCACCCAGCATCCATGAAGGCCCAGTTCCTGGCAGAGGACCCGTGGATCCCACAGTTGACATAGTCAATTAGGATCAAGGAGTAAATACTATGATACATAGAGAGATATTGCCCAGAATGAAGGAAGACATAACACACTTTTGAGAGAGCCAAGTTTGGACCCATAATGCAAAGGAGGAAAAATAATAATCTGCAAATAAAAGCATTTCCTGTGACTAAAACTTAAACCTATTTTGAATCTCCTTATTCTAGCTCTAAAATCAACATATGTTGCTCCTAGAAAAGCCTTGATTTGACAACTTATGAAAACTAATATAGAATAATTTTTATTATGACTTTATAAATCAATGCATTAATTAATTGGATTCTGTGAAGTGCTCAGAGAGACCAAATTAACCTATAATAGGCAGTTTTTAAATAAAAAGATTCAAAATTTACCTATAAGTGTAACTTTGCTTATTTGTTTGTTGATTTGTTATCCACTTACTATTAAGAGGAATGTAGACTCCAGAACAAGACAGCTCTTATAGAAAATAAAGCTAAATATTTTTGCTCATCTGAGTAACACAGATGTTGTTCCTAAAATAATAATTTATTTTTTAAAATCCTAGAAATAATAGTATAGGCAAGCTTGATAGGATTTGATGCAGTAAGAAATTCTTCTGGAATGGGATGGACTTGAATTTTTTCATTGCAGAAAATGCACTTGGTTTCAAAGAATATGATTGGATGGTTAACTAGATAGAAGGAGACACTTAGGTGGTATGACATGAGCAAAAAAAACTTTGAAAGAAATAATTGAAAGGAGGTTGAAGACATCAGAACCTCAAATTTGAAAATAAATGGGTGATGCTCAAGTCACAAATTCTAGGCAAGGTAATTCTGATTCTAGGAATGGCATTTCTTCAGAGACGTTTCCTTTCTAAAAGATTTGCCTTTCTTCTACCAGTTTTGACATTTTAATTTTTTGTGGCTAAACTTGCCTCCAAATTGCTTTGACATACTGTAAAAGATAAGTCCATATTCTTATATTCTGTAATCTCCAGGCTCTGTGTGTGAGTGTGTGTGGTGGGAAGAAGGGTTAGAGAGTGCCATCATGAAAGGGACAAATAGAAAATACTCCTAAAACTTGCTTTCAGTTCTCTACTCTGTTTAAATAAATTAAGATATTTTATTTTGTTTCTTGTTCTTTTACCCAGATACTTATTTGTTGTAATTTAAACAAAACAAACTGTTAGAGCAACCTGGATGGAACTGGAGAGCCTCATGCTAAGTGAAATAAGCCAGTCAATGAAGGAGAAACACCACAAGATATCACTCATTTGTGGATAATAAAGAACATTATAAACTGATGAACAAAAGGATAGACACAGAAGCAGTAAAGCATCAAAGACTGTCAAATTACAGCAGGAAGATTAAGGAGAGGTGGCATAGATAAGAGATCAACCAAAGGACTTGAGTGAATGCATATAAGCATAACCAATGAACACAAGACACTGGGAGGTTGGGGTATGTCTGGGGGAGGGGGCAATGGGAAGATATGTATACATGTGACACATTAAAAAAATAAACAAATTAACAAAAAAAAAAAAAACAGAATTTGATCATTTCCTGAAATGGCTTACTTATTTATAAACCTAAAATGAACTTTATAAAGAGACTAGGCCTTTGTTATCAAAGACTTTATAGCATCTCTTGAAAGAGTTTTAAAAGTACCTGTGTGCTAGCAAGTTATTTTATTGAAAATAAAATTTTAAAGTAAATAATACACCATTAGGTTGGCTCTATAATTAAGAGCATTGGCCATTAAATAAAGTCATTAAGAATTATGCTTAATTTAAATCACACAGACTAGTATTTGAATTCTGGTTCTATCAATGAAAACTGATTTTTGAGGATTTCACTTCTCTGGGACTTATCTTTTCCTATCTGTAAAATACAAGGTTATTAACACTTTCTCCTAGAATTGCAGACAAGTTTAAGATTGTCCTAAAGGGCTCCTAATTCTTATGCAAAATATCACAATAACAATTAGAATTCTAAAACCATTCTGTAGCATGAAATATTTTCCATAAATATTATATATCCTATATAATAAACAGACAATATGGAAATTTACCATCACCCCAACACACAAGATGGCCGTTCCCATGTGGTCAAACATGGCCACCCTCATGTGCACATAAGATAGTTGCCACAAGATGGCCAGCAGGAGAGGCAAGTTGTGGGTGATCTGGTTAGCAGGGGAGGATAGTTGGGAGCCATCAGGCCTGCAGGAGAGGGCAGTTATGGGTGACCAGGCCGGTAGAGGGCAGTTGGGGACAACTAGGCCTACAGGGGAGGACACTTGGGGGGAATCTAGGCTTGGAGGGGAGGACAGTTGTGGGCAACCAGGCCTGCAGGGGAGAACAGTTGAGGGAAACCAGGGCAGCAGGGGAGAGCAGGAGAGGGAAGCTGGGGGAGGGGGGAAGGGGACCAGGCCTGCAAGGGAAGGCAGTTGTGGACAACCAAGTCTGCAGGGGAGGGCATTTGGAGGGGGACCAGGCCAGCAAGGGTGGGCAGTTGGGGGAAATTATGTCAGCAGGAGAGGACAGTTGGAAGCAACCAGGCCTGCAGGGGAGAGCAATTGGAGGAAACCAGATCAGCAGAGGAGGGAAGTTAGGGGTAAACAGGTCTGCAGGGGAAGGCAGTTGGGAGGGACAAGGCCTGCATGGAAGGGCAGTTGTGGGGGATCAGGCCTGCAGGGGAGGGCAGTTGGAGAAAACTGGGTCAGCAGGGAGAGCAGTTGAGGGTGACCAGGTTGGCAGCGGAGGGCAGTTAGGGGTGACCAGGCCTGTAGGGGAGGGCTTTTAGGGGTGACTGGGCCAGCAGGGGAAGGCATTTAGGGCTGACCAGGCCTGCAGGGGAGGACAGTTAGGGGCAACCAGGCCAGCAGGAGAACACAGTTAAGAGCAACCAGGCTGGCAGGGAGGGCAATTAGGGGCAATTGGGCTAGCAGGGGAGCAGTTAGGCATTGATCAGGCTGACAGGGAAGTGGTTAGGGGGTTGTCAGGCTGGCAGGCAGAAGAGATTAAGGGCAATCCAGCAGGCAGGCAGGAAAGTGGTTGGGAGCCAGCAGTCCTGGATCGTGAGAGGGATGTCCAACTCCCAGTTTAGGACTCACCTAGGGTCCCATATTGGAGAGGGTGTAGTCTAGGCTGAGGGACACACTCCCTACACAAATTTTGTGCACCAGGCCTCTAGTACGTTGATAATAAACCCTTGAATCAGGACAAAAGAGTAGAGTTATTGCTTAAGTCTTCATATTAGCATCTCATAATTTCAGCTCTGCAGTTCTAAACTGTCTTGTAATTAATCTCTCTCTTTCTCCCCTTTTTTTAAAATTTACATTTTATTTTATTAACACTATTAAAGTTGTACCCTTTTTTTCCTCTTTACCCATTTCCACCCACATTCACCTTCCTCTCTCTTGGCCTACACCTCTCTGTTGTCAATGTACATTAGATATGCATGTATGTTCTTTCACCTTCTTTCATCCAGTCCTCCCCCACCACCTCCCCTCTGAAATTTGTCAATCTGTTCCATGTATCCAGGCTTCTGGTTCTATTTTGTTTGTCAGTTTATTTTTTTCATTAGCTTCCACATGTTAGTGAGATCATATGGTATTTGTCTTTCTCTGACTGGCTTATTTCTCTGAACATAATATTCTCCAGGTCTGTTCTTATATTGTAGCCTCTTTATGGAATTAAAGTGGGACAAAAAGAATAAAGAAAAGAAAAGAAAAAAAAAAGACAGAAAAGAGAGGTAGTTCTCTATCATTTTTACTTTTTCTATTTCAGAATTTTTCCCAAAACTGCACTGACTCTAAAGAGTGAATAAATAACTTCAGGTATGTTGCTGTAAGATAGAGTGTAAATCTAAGAGTTTTGGAATCAGGGAGAAATGTGTTCATTTATTTTCTAGTTGTACAGCCTTTAGTAAGTTGCTTTATTTTTCCAAGCTTCAATTTCTACATCTGAAATACCATAAGTGTCTCTGTGATTTATAAAATGCTCCTGTTATCTAAAGGGCACTCAGCACTTGATAATCTACTAATGTGCAGAAATGAAGGATCTATCAGAATCAAAATTATAGAAAGAATTATGAAAATATGAGCACTGAGATTTCCCATAAGACACATGTTTAGATGCCAATATGGATATTATTAACTTATTAGACAAATCCTAAAATATTCTCAATTATTCACAGTAGTTTATGTAGTCACAAATCATATTTTACTATGATGACTTTTAAGAAAATATATAGTGCCTGGCCAGTGTGGCTTAGTGATTGAGTGTCAAACTATGAACCAGAAGGTCATAGTTTGATTCTCGGTCAGGGCACATGCCCAAGTTGCAGGCTCAATCCCCAGTGTGAGGCATGCAGGAGGCAGCTGATCTATGGTTCTCTCGCATCATTCATGTCTCTATTTCTCTATGCCTCTCCCTTCTTCTCTGAAATTATTACAAATATATTTAAAAAAATAAGAAACTATATAGTAACAAAATATATTTATAAGCAATATTTTTAAAAAGTTGTTCAGCTCTAACAGTTTGGTTCAGTGGATAGAGCATCAGTTTGTGCACTAAAGGGACTTAGGTTTGGTTCTGATCAAGGGCATGTACCTTGGTTGCAGGCTTGATTCCCAGTAAAAAGCATGCAGGAGGCAGCTGATTAATGTTTCAAATTATCCCTCTCCCTTCCTCTCTGTAAAAATCAATAAAATACATTAAAAATACAAAAATAAAATAAATAAATAAAAAGTTGTTCAAATTCATATTTTAGTTATATAATGTAATAATTAATAGAATTTATATGAGCTATGTAGTCATGTGATTAGAAAATATTTATTTATTTGCTTATATATTTGTCTTTCTAAATATTCCTATAGATGGGAATTTGAATATATCAAGCACTGACATTTGCTCTTTTGTTTTTGTTTTCAATAAGTATTCATGATCCTCAACAGCAATAGTATGTAGCCATCCTTACTTGAGTAAGCATATGTATGTTGACTGTAGGAGCATATATGTAAAAGATATTAATCAAATGTGAGATATGAGCACAAATTAAAACAATATTTGTAAGACTATAGTAGAGATTGCATTGCAAATATGGATATTACAATTATCATAAATTTAAAAGAGAACATAATTATGTCATGGTAGTCTGGTTGTTTCTGAGTCTTTCATGCACATAAGGGAGGGAAGAAATTAAGTGGAATGCTAGTACTTTGATTGAGAAAGTGCAAAAATGGGACAAACAAGACTTGGGTTCCAGAGAATAAGAAATGGGGTATTTTGTGACTATCCTGAACTACAGATAATGCCACTCTGTAAACTGATGACAGATTCATGAGATTTCCTTGTAATTCCCTGTCAGTCTACAGAATGAAGGCCTGTAAAATGAAACTGTTACCTTCTGCTATTATTACTAATTAATTTTTTTCTCATGATGTGAAAGCAAAGGAGTTCTGTGTTTTTTTTTTTTAATATATATAAATTACAGTAATTACCATGTTTTAGCCACCTGAAGAAGTCATAGCATGCACAATTCTCTTTGTTACTTTACTTTTTTAATGCCTGTTAGGCACAAAATGACAATGGATGTGGAAATAAGAACGGAATATACTCACAGAACATATAGCTAATGCAAAACAGAAGACTGGATCATGAAAATGATTAACAAATAAGAAATTACATAACAAAAATAGGACAAAATTGTTTCTTTACCAATCTAATTAAAACCCTGAATTCCTGAGAGATTCATAGTAACTGGCACAGATACTAATATCTTTAAATCTTCAATCAATGGGTTTTCATAACACTCCCTAAACAGTTTTTATAGAATTCCAACTATTATTCTTAGCCTTCCTTTTTGTGTCGAAATGGCAATTTATTTCCACCTAGTATGGCAGACTTATATGGGAGATGATACACGTAATGTATACAGGTTTGTAGTATTTCATTAGCTGATGTTGATGTTAATAACTCTTGCTGCCAGCTGCTTTTTAAAAAATCTAGTTTGTCCATTTACCTTTTTACAAAGAGATACACACATGGTAGGATCAAAAAGCATTATCTGGTTACTAATTAGACTCTAGCACAAGCCAACATTTGCAATGATTAATGCACTCTTAACAACAGAAAAAAAAAGAGTCATCCTGTGTATGAAAGATATTTGGTTAATTAATTTTTTTTCATTTATTGGAGAAAATAGTTTACTGCAAATTTTACTTTTCTAATAAGTATAGAGAAATTATACTAGATGTCATTCAGCATAATTTTAAGCTAGGTCTCCCTGTGATTCAGTATTGAGTCATTTGATCTAATATTTTCTTTGTATGTTGACTTCTTTATGCTCAGTTATTACAGATAGCTGAAGCCTTATCATAGGTCACTAACATCACTGAAAATTCACATAAGTACTGCTTCTTGTAACTAGTAAATTCACACTTTTAAAAACATAGCTAGTTTGTTAATACAGAATAAATAAATCTAAAATGGCATAACTGAACCTAAGACAAAAGAAATGAATTATGATGTTGAATATGAAAACAATCATAATCAATACCGTTAGAGTGAAGTAGTAATTTGTATAACATTTCATTCATTATAATTAGTTTCTGATGCAATTAATTCTGTATGTAGCAACATGAAAGATATTCTACTGATGTAATTGAAACTATTCATGAAAAATAAACTTTGTATGAGTCATAATTAATACATGGTTTGTAAGGGATTTCTTTAACTGGGTAACAGTACATACCATTTTAATGATATATTCTTTCAATATATACCCTGGCACTAAGTACCATTCCCTGAATTACTCTTCATATAGAAAGTTGTTTTTAAAAGAGATAGTACCTTGCATTGGATCATGAATATTTTCAAAATGTGTTTAAGATATATTGCTTCAGTGAAAACAATAATTTAAATTAACAAAGTGATGATGTCATTTGAAGAGATAGTCTTTGATTATACTATGGATTTAGTTCTATTAATGTAACTCCTTTATAATATGACAAAGAACTTTTCCCCTAAAATTATTAATTCTAATGCTGATAAACTCACTTTTTATTAGTAATATGCCTCTTCAATATTTTTATTCTATCTGTATACAAGGATTACCTTATATAATTTCATTTAATTAAAGAGCCTGGGTTACTTTGAGAGGGAGGGGGGGCAATGGGGAGATATGTATACATGTAACACAATAAAAAATAAAGGCATGTCTAAAGTATAAAGAGTAAGTTGTACAAATTTAGAATTACATGCTTTATATCCTATCTAATAAAAGAGTAATATGCATCACTTCAACACACAAGATGGCTACACCCATGTGGTCAAAGATGGCTGCTCCTGTGTAGACACAAGATGACCACCAAAAGATGGCTAGCAGAGGAGAAAAGTTGGGACGGATCAGGCCAGCAGGAGAGGGCAGTTAGGGGTGACTAGGCTGGCAGAGAGGGCAGTTGGGAGGGACCAGGCCTGCAGGGGAGGGCAGTTGAGGGCAATTGGGCTGGCGGGGGGGGGCAATTGGGGAGAACAGGCCTACAGGGAGGGGAAGTGAAGGAAACCAGGGGAGGGGAGGGCAGTTAGGGGCAACCAAGACTTCAGTGGAAGGCAGTTGGGACAACCAGGCTGGCAGTAGAGCAGTTAGGAATCAATCAGCTGGCAGGGGAGGGGTTAGGGGGTGATCAGGCTGGCAGGAAGAAGCAGTTAGGGGCAATCAGGCAGGCAGGCAAGCTAGTGGTTGGGAGCTGGCAGTCCTGGATTGTGAGAGGGATGTCCAACTGGGATTGGGCCTAAACGGGCAGTTGGATATCCCTCTCATAACTCAGGATGGCTTGCTCCAAATCTCTTGCACACCTGCCTGCCTGATTGCCCCTAACTGCTTTTGCCTGCCAGCCTGATCACACCCTAACCACACCCCTGTCAGCTGATCAATGCCTAACTGCTCTGATGTCGGCCTAATTACCCCTAACTGCCCTCCCCTGCCAGCCTGGTTGCCCCTAAATTGCAGTGGGACATCCCTCAAGGGGTCCCAGATTAGAGAGGGTTCAGGCTGGGCTGAAGGATATAAACCACGCCCCCCTGCACAAATTTTGTGCACCGAGCCTCTAGTTTGGTGTATAATTTGAGTAAATTTGTTGCTCTGTTCATTTTTTTTTCCCATTTATGTATTTGCTATTTATTTGGCCTTTATTGGACAATTACATTATCCCATGTGCATTTAATCACTAGATTCAGAATAAAAACTATATGAAAGAACTTTACAAATAATTCACTTGCTAATTCAGCATATTATGATTGTAAATGTTATGTGTCAACTTAACTGGGCTATGGGGTGCTTATATATTTGGTCAGACATTATTCTGAGTATTTCTGTGAGGCTGTTTCATAAAAAAATAACATTTATTATTCAGTAGAGTGAATAAATTATATTGTCCTTCCTAATGTGCATTGACCTCATCCAATTAGTGAAAGGCCTAACTAGTGCAAAATGTCTAACCCTCCCCCAAGAATTCTTCTTGCCTGATGGCATCCTCCCACTGAGACATCTTGATTTTGTTTTTTTCCAGCCTTTAGACTTGTACTGAAACATTATCTCTTTCTGGTTCTGCTAGCCTTTAACTTAAAACTATACCATTGGCTCCCCTAGGTTTCTAGCCTACTAAACCCTGCAGGTGTCAGGACTAGTTAGCCTCCATAATTGTGTGAGCCAAATCCTTCTAATAAAGCACCTCTCTCTCTCTCTCTCTCTCTCTCTCTCTCTCTCTCTTTTACCTTTTCTCCATCCTATTGATTTTGTTTTCTGGAAAACTATAACTAGTACACATACACTGTTTAAAATATTTAAAATTTGGTTAAACAGATATGACTAACAATTTAACAGATAGCTAAACAGATAGTGATGAAATAGATGTCCAGACCCATGTGATCTACTTAGGGGGGAATAGAGATTAAATTCAAATAGACAGAATGGTATATTCAAAGAGTTGTTGGAAGAATATAATTTCAGTAAATTCCAAGAAACTCTGTTTAACTGAAGAAATTGGTAGGCATTAATCAATCCTGTCATCCTATTTCAGTGTTTAGTGTACAGAAAAATAGCTTAATGAACCATGTGTCCATTGCCATCTTATAGTGTTTGAAAATTACTAGCTCATCTTCTTTCTAAATTATTTTCTATTTGATATTATATACAGTTTCTGACAATGCTATAGTATAAACCCTTTTGTGATAAATTATACTAGTGAAAAGAATATCTTTATAAACTAAAATGGATTATCAGATAATCTTTCATTTATTTCAAGTTATATTCTTGACAAGACAATTCTAATACAACTGGAAAAGCTAACCAAACAAACAGCAATACATTTGAACTGCAATTAAATTGTACTGTAAATTTCCTTTCTTCTTGCCTCCCTGATTTTTCCCTTTCTTATTCTCTTCTTTGTTTTTTTAAACTTTATTTTATATTTTATTCCTTTTTGCATTTTAATTTTAATAGATTATATAATCACATGATTAAAAATTACAAATAATAAAAACCTTTATATTGATAAATATCCTCCTACCTTATACCAATTTGCTTATTTTTGATTACCAATTGTCCTATTTCTGAAAGTATAAAAATGTCCCTTTCCCTTATCTTTATTGCCCTACTGTAATATGACTCTCCCAAAAGATATAAGTACTTCTGTATTTATTTCAAACTGGAGCCACACTGCATGAAAATTCATGCACTGAAAGGAGGGTCCCTCAGCTAGGCCTGCCCCCTCTCACAGTCCAGAAGCCCTCAGGGGCAGTAGCAACCTGGTGATCAGGGGAAGGCAATGCCCCCATCACACCTTTGCTACTGCCACTCCTGGCAGTGCAAGCCTTGGCCAACCTGGTTATCTGAGCCTTGGGTGGCCCTGAGTGGCCAGGAAGCTGTCATTTGAGGCTTGCTTACACTTTGGGCATCACCGGGGCAGCCAACATCCAAGGGTTGCCTGCACCTCCGGTTGGCTCTAGGTGGCTGAGGGGACTGGGTTATTCAAGAGGCAGGTACATGGAGCAGCTGGACCTATCTGGGGGCAGGCCCAGCCATGTCTGGCACCTGCTGCCATCTTGTGGCTATGATGCTACCATCTTTGAGGGCATGGCAGTAAATATTCCCTCCTTATTGGCTGTGAGTGTCACAATCTTTGTGAGGGTATAGCAGTCAATTAGCATATTGCCTCTTTATTAGATAGAATGAAAGCTATTTTTCTTTTAATTTGATTTATATATTTTAAGTATTTGACTTCAATATGATGCTCAATTTTACTTTTATGTGGTCCTCATAAATGTTATGTGTGTGATTTTAGGGATAAGAAATAAAATTAATACAGTACTAGCTACTCAGTTTTAGCTGATTCTTATTATTAAATCACTGAATGAACATGCTTAGAAGTTTTACATACAGGATTGGACTCAAGTAAATACTGAAATTATAAATAACATAATTGATGACTCATATCTCAGTAGGTTAATCTTGCTACATTCATTTTTTAACCATAACTTATAATTTCATAGAAAATTCCTCATGACCCACAAATTTATAGATAGCTTAATTTTATATGCTTTCATAAGCTAGACGTATTTAGTTTTAAAGCTCCATTGTGAAAGACACTGGGGGAGAAAATCTTCCTTGTCTTTGGTAGAACTCAAGAGGGATATCCAATGATCTATTTTACCTTGTTGATGAAATCTATAAGATTTTGAGGTCTACTCTAATGGGTGATGACTAATAGATTGACCAAGTATCTGAAAACTTGGAAAAATCACTGCTGTTGTATCGATGACAAAGATATTTGGGAAAGAGGTATACTTTTTATTCTAGACTCAGACAGGAAAAAAAAGACATTTTCTCACTGAATGCTCATCAAATGATATTCACTTCAAAAATATTTCAGTGAGACCAGTTTGGCTCAGTGGATAGAACGTCGGCTTGTGGATTGAAGGGTCCCAGGTTCGATTCCTGTCGGGGGGCATGTACCTTGCTTGCATGCACATCTCCACTGTGGGGTGTGCAGGAGGCGGCTGATTGGTGTCTCTCTCTCATCAATGTTTCTGAATTTCTATCTCTCTCCTTTCCTCTCTGTAAAAAATCAATAAAATATTTAAAAAAATATTTCAGTAATCAGATGTCAAAATGATCTAACCTGTAGATATTAGTGAAGCTTTTCTCCAACTACCACATTGCTTGCTAAATGGACTACTGAGCAAATTAGATATAGCAAGAATGGAAACAGTACATGGGCTCAGTAATGTGTGTGTGTGTGTGTGTGTGTGTGTGTGTGTGTGTGTGTGTGTGTTTTCTTTCTTCATCAAGGCTGAATTAGCCAACACCACACTTAATTTTTATCTGGAGCTAACTTTCAGCAATCCAGAGCCTTCCACATGATATCAAACTTGGAAAGAACTAGCCCACTTTCTAATGACAGATCAATTATATTGAATATCTTTCACTATGGAAGGAGCCCTATTCGCTCTTACTAGTCTAGGGATTGATTATGAAGGTGGCTTTTTATCCTTGCCACCATTCTGTCACCTTTTATTTTCTTACTGAATCCACATTTATTTATATATCCCATAAAAGACTTTTTTTTTTTTATCAAGATACTGTCTTTATAGACAGAGAGAAGTGGGGCAATAATAGGTTTACAGTTGTGAGTATGGGAAACACAAAGTATATTTTTGTATTACCATGTATTAATTATTGTATTATTTTTCCATATGAACAAATACAAACCTACTTTTCCCCCACCCTGTATAAGGTTATCCATTTTACCATATTTCTCAACTACAAGCTAGAGAATCAGGGAAGCTATTGGTATAATTTAGTTCAAATCTAAGACCTGAGAACTTGATATAAGTCCCAGACTGAAGGCAGAAACCATATAATCAGGAACTGTGATGACCATGGCAAAAAAAAAAAAAAATGGAAGCTCTAGCTCAAATAGAGAGAGGCAATTTGCTTTTCCACCTTCTTCTATTCTATCCAGCCCAGTTAAGGTTTGAATAATGACCCACATTGGTGACAGTGGAACTTCTTTACTCAGTTTATTGAATCAATGCTAACCTTACATAATAAAGAGATAATATGCAAATTGACCATCACTCCAACACACAAGATGTCTGCCCCCATGTGGTCAAAGATGGCCATACCCTTGTGGACACAAGATGGCCAACATAAGATGGCTGGCAGGGGAGGGCAGTATTGGGCAATAAAGCTGGTAGGGAAGGGCAGTTAGGGTGACCAGTTCAGCAGGGGAGGGCAGGTAGGGGCAATTGGGCCTGCAGGGGAGCACTTAGGCATTGATCAGAGTGGTACAGGAGTAGTCAGGGGCTGATCAGGCTGGTAGGCAGAAGTGGTTAGGGGTAATCAGGCAGGCAGATGAGTGGTTGGAAGCCAGCAGTCCTGGATTGTGAGATTAGAGAGAGTGCCAGCTAGGCTGAAGGACACACCCCCATGCACAAATTTTGTGCTCCAGGCCTCTAGTTCTTCAATAAAAACCCTCACAGATACACACCAAAGTAATATTTTACCAGTTATTTGGGCATCCCTTATCCTAGTCAAGTTTATATGTAAAATTAACCATCACTATGCTATTTTGAAGTTCTCATGTCATGGGACATATAGGAAAATAATTTATTATGTGGCCTGGAATAATTGTATAGAACAATGTTATTACTTATAAAAGTTATAAGCATAGAAAATTTAAGGCAGTTCTAAGAATTTCTATGCCTAATGATTAAAGCTAATGAATGATAACAATAATACAATATAATAATAATATTAGGAGAGATTAATAGTTTTCAGGAAACTTTAGATATCCAACAAATTAAACATTCTTGTCAACATAAATTCCAACTGAAAGCTAAGGGAATATAAACCCAGAAAATAAGAGTCTTTGTGTGTGTGTGTGTGTGATTTTTTTTTTTTTTTTTGAGGGGAGAGTCAAGAATTCTAACAAATAATGGTCATATATATATATATATATATATATATATATATATATAATTAATTTTGAATTTTGTTTTATTTTTGAGAAAGTCTAGAGAAAAATGTTGTGCAAAATTAGTGACACACAAATTATGATAATTAAAGTAGGCCTACAATGTGGGCCCATTAAGAAAAAAATTCAGATAGGAAATTTAACCTGCAAAATTAAAAGTAAAACTTATTTTACCATATCTGTTAACAAAGATTTATGAGTATACTGGAATTCTACCTTTATTTACCAACCTGGTAGGTATGTAGATGAATTTCTAGAGCTATTAGAACTTAATGGGATGTTAGGAACCTGAGAAGCATAGCAGAGCTTCTTGTAGAACCAGATGAAATACTTACTCCATTGTAGTATCATTAGTGGCAGGTTACAGGAGTCTGAATGATAAGAATATACAGCTACTCATTAGGATTGCTTTTGTGTCTGAAAGGGAAACAAGATTATGCTAGATTACTAGAGGGTTTTTTTTTTGTTATTTGTGTGGTGTGTGTGTGTGTGTGTGTGTGTTTTCCAGGCAATTCATACATTACTTTATATGTTTGAGGTTTGAAAATGAGAGGATTTTTTTCCCTCAGTGTAGTATGCCAGGTAGTACCTATACTACAAGGTGAGTAGTGTACAAAGAAGACTTATTTATATTCCTGAGGTTAATTTTATAAACTTTTGTTGAAACTATTGGGATGAGTAAGAAACATAACAGGGAATCTTTAGAAAGGACAAGGTAACTGATGAGGTAACCTAGAATTGAAACCCGGGATTACACATTAAAGCACCTGGGTTGATAAGATTGAGAATGACAGAGTTCCTGAGAACCCATGTGAGCCCCGCCCCTGGAGTGGCAATCAGCAATTTTCCAGGCAGAAATTGTATGATGGCTAATTGTTTGTGTGAGCAAGTAGAACTGAGCAATTCCTTACTTCTCATGTAGTTATCTCTTTAGAAGTGGTAAGAGGATCAGTAGCTGCAAATGTTTTAGATATAGTAGAGTGCAATGTCAGTAGCCATAGTCTATAAAATATAATCATACCTATGTTGAATATAATTGTAGGTTAAAGGATTTAATTGTCAGAAATCATGATCCAAAATGTGTTTATTAAAACTTTATTTTAGGCAGCTATAACTACAGGTTAAAAATACTGTTCAAAGACAAGGATTAATAATTTATTGTCTACTTAGGCTAGTTAAAAAATAAAAGTACAAAATTTAAGCATGCAATTGTTGATAGCTAAAAGTTTATAATAAGTAGTTTATTGCTCAGCAAACTACTTCTGGCATGAGAAAATATCCTATATAATAAAGAGGTAATATGCAAATTGACTATCACTCCAACACACAAAATAGCTGCCCTCCATGTGGTCAAAGATAGCCACCCCCATGTGGACACAAATGGCTACCACAAGATGGCCATCAGGGGAGGGCAGTTGGAAGGGACCAGGCCTGCAAGGGAGGGCAGTTGGGGACAATCAGGTCTGCAGGGGAGGGCATTTAGAAATAGCCAGGCCTGTAGGGGAGGACAGTTAAGGGTGACCAGGCTAGCAGGGGAGAGCAATTAGGGGTGACCAGGCTGGCAGATGAGGATAGTTAGGGGCAATTGGGCCAGAAGGGGAGCAGTTAGGCATCAATCAAGGTGGCAGGGGAGTGGTTAGGGGGTGATCAGGCTGGAAGGCAGAGGCAGTTAAGGGTAATCAGTCAGGCAGGCAGGCAAGTGGTTGGGAGCCAGCAGTCCTGGATAATGAGAAGGTTGTCCGACTAAATGGGTAGAAGCACCTGGGTTAGTAAGAAGGGTCCCAGATTGGAGAGAGTTCAGGCTGGGCTGAGGGAAACACCCTCCCTTCCCATGCACAAATTCCATGCACTGGGCCTCTAGTACTTAATAATATAATGTGCGCCTGTGCATTCACTACCAAGTTTAAAACATCCAAAGGAATTGAAGTTTCTAGTTTATTCCTCCCAGATCTTATCTCTAATCTTCCTACTTACAGGTAATCTTTACTTTGATTTGGCATTTAAATTATCATGCAAATTTTTATTTTATCTTATATGGACTTATCACCAAACAACATATAATTAACTTTGCATGCATTAAAATTATATTGAAGATATTATACTTTATACTCATCTGGAATTACATTTTATTATATACATACAATATATTTTATATATACATGTATATAAATTTTTAATCTTCATATAAAGAAATATTTTTTTATTGATTTTACAGAGAGAGGAGGGAGGAGAGGAAGAGAAATATATTTCGGTTGACTCCCATATGTGCTATGGCCAGAGACCAAAGTTGCAACTGAAGTTTGTGCCTTGACCAGGAATTGAACACAAACTTTTTGTTGTACAGGATGATGCTCCAACTAACCAAGACAGCTCACAAGAGCTTATATTTTTAGTCAATATTTTAAAATAAGTTATCTCTGTTACTACAAAAGGCCCTTGTTCTTTCATTGTAGTTGCTATGCTATGTAAATCATAGAACTTCTTGGTTTATTCCCCCGAATGGAAATTCAGATTGTTTTCAATATTTTAAATATTGCAAACAATGCTATAATGAACATTCTCGTACATGTCTCAAAGGCATTTTTTTTTTGGAAATGTAATTGTTGACTTATTATGTATGTGCATCTTCTACTTCACTAGGGAGTATGGAATTGCTCTCCTGAGGGGCTGTGACAATATTGTTATTGTTTTTATTTTTTTCCAGTTTGGTAGGTGTGAGATTGTAGGTGATTCTTGTTTTAATTTGCACTTACTAATTACTAATGAGTTTGAGCATTGTTCATATATTATTGGCTTTGTGGGTCTCCTCTTCTATGAATTGCCTTAATTTATTGTGACCTCAGCAAAACCTTTTAAATGTTATTTGTTGTATTTAATTCAGAATTTTTGTGTTTTGAAAAGGAAAAGTTTTTTAGTATTTTGTTTAAATATTGCTCTCAAATACGAATGTCTGGTTCCCATCGTCCACATTCTATTTTAGTTGTTACATGGCGAAACATGAGGAATTTTATGAACTCTCCAAGTAGTTCTAAGTGCAACAACATTTGGGAAACTTGGGATTAAGTTGGGCCTGGGTTGCCAATGTCCCAGAATAGACAATTCTATTAGAGTCACATATTTTGTGTTTTTTCCTGTTTTGTTTTTTGCCTCAACATGTAGGGATTGGGTGAGAAAAGAAGGCACAAAAATTCAATTGGAAAATGAAGGTGAAATACTTTGGTTTATTTCACAAAGTATCCTGTTGCTTTGGGTAGATAGAGGATTTACTGCAATAATAGTGAAGTACAATTTTGTATTCTGCTTAAGATGAAGAAATGTTTTGGGAAAGAGAGAAAGATGAGCCAGCCAAGCTATTATTGTGAGACTACTGAGTAACAAGTTTCGGTGATGGCATGAATAAACTTTAAGTTGGACTGAAGTTTGGGCCTTCTTTAGGGGAAGTACATCTGAGAATTGGAATTTTTTTCACTCCATTTCTGGCAGATAGAATAAGCGATTAGTGCTGACTGACACAACTGACCCAATCAGCTCAGAGCCCAACTTTCCAGAAAAATTCTGGAGAAGAATTAATATCCATATGCAAATGACAAAGGGTCTTCTGCAAGGACCTATGTGATCCTCACCATTCTGCACCCAAAATCCAACCCTCACAGTTACTGTCAATGGCTCCCTCCTTGGGCTTCTGAAGGTTATGAAACTCCCTTTAGACTGAGATTGCTGCTGTATAATTTGCTTAATGTAGAGGTTGATGTTTAGTAAATTATATCTATGGTCTATTTTAAAGGAACTCATATCATTTGCTCATGTCAGGTTGAGATATCACATGCCTGGTGTTATGATAAGCAGGGCTCGCTATTCGAACAACTTGAATTAAACAGATGTCATTGGACTGCATGGGTAATGTGAGTCTGGTACAGTAGAGGCTGGCCTGTGAAAGCCTAGCCACTCACACTTATTGAGTCCAATAGATGAGTTTAGCTCTTGGCTATAATTCATTCATTTTTTTTCTCTTGGTTATTTTAGAAATTGTTGATATGCTTTACTTTCTTTTTTGTTTTTAAATATATTTTATTGATTTTTTTACAGAGGAAGGGAGAGGGATAGAAAGTCAGAAACATCGATGAGAGAGAGATATCAATCAGCTGCCTCCTGCACACCCCCTACTGGAGTTGTGCCCGCAAGCAAGGTACATGCCCCTGACGGGAATCGAACCTGGGACTTTTCAGTCAGCAAGCCGACACTCTATCCACTGAGCCAAATCAGTCTCTGCGATATGCTTTACTTTCTTATCTTACATATTAACTGTCCCCAAAATAATAGTAATAACAAAGGAAAATCTGGTATGTGTGGTTTCATAATGTTCATTCCTTAATACAGTGGTACCTCGAGATACGAGTTTAATTCGTTTCGTAACCTTGCTCGTATATCAAGTTGCTCATCTCTCAAAGCAAATTTCCCCATTGAAATCAATTGAAATGCCGTTAATCTGTTCCAGCCCCCAAAATGCCACCCCAGTTGTTCTTCTTATGTGTTTTTGAATAAGAAAAATGTATTTATAAATGACAAATATTGTATAAAAACATAATAAAAGAGAATGTAAAGGAATAAACAGGTTTTATAAAGTGTATTTACCTACTCGTTACACTCTTAATGCTACACTTTATCCCTAAACTGAATGTAACTTAACTAATCTTCACTGAACTTAATTGCTACTGGTCTTTGCATTTTTGGCCAATTTCAAAAAAAAATGTGTCCAACGAGGTTAGCCTCTTCTTCCCTTTCAGAATGTTTCTGAAATGGGTGAGGCAAGTTTCATTGAACAACTCTGATGCACGACCAGTAGCAACTTTTTCGGGGTGTTTCTTTTCCACGAAGTGTGACACCCTCTCGCACATTCCTAAGATCTCCTTTATCTCACTTGTAGAGATGTCCTCCACCTCTAGCTCCTCCTCAAAACCAATTTCTTGGAGAACTTCCCCATGTTGCTGAGACTGCAATTCTTGTAACTCCTCTGTGGTGAGTTCCAGAGAGTGCTCCTCGACGAGCTCATTCACGTCTCTCTCATCCACCTCCAGGCCCATGGATTTTCCCAGAGACACTATCTCCTCCTCTACTGGCACCTCAGGTTCGAATCCTTTGAAGGTCCTTTGGGCTACGGCCTCAGACCACAGCTTCTTCCATGCAGAGGTCAAAGTCCTCGTTGTAACACCCAGCCAGGCCTGATAAATAATTCTGAGGCATATCACGATGTTAAAGTGGTTCTTCCAGAACTCTCCAAGGGTGAGGTTTGTGTTCTCTGTCACCTCAAAGCAGAGCCAGAACAGGTGCTTGATGTACAACTTTTTAAAATTAGAAATCACCTTCTGATCCATGGGCTGCAGGATTGGAGTGGTGTTGGGAGGTAGGTAGACAACCTTTATACACTTGAACTCTTCCAGGAGTTCATCTTCGAGGTTCGGTGGGTGAGCAGGAGCATTGTCGAGGACGAGGAGGGCTTGCATGGTTAGGTTGTTTTTCTGTAGATATTTCTTAACAGAAGGGCTGAAAACCACGTTTACCCACTCCACAAAGAACTGCCTTGTGACTCATGCCTTCGGGTTTGCCCTCCACATAACTTGCAGTTTATCTTTTAAAATCTTCTGTGACTTAAAGACTCTGGGGTTTTCCGAATGGTATAAGAGCAGAGGCTTGATCTTGCAGTCGCCACCCGCATTGGCGCACAGTGCAAGAGTTAGCCTGGCATCGCCTTCTCCTCTGCCGTTATATAAGTCCTATTTGGCATCTTCTTCCAGAAAAGCCCTGTCTTGTCACAATTGAAGACTTGCTGGGGGATATATCCTTTGGCTTCTATCAGTTCGGAAAAAGTTTTGAGGTAATCCTCAGCTGCCTTCACACCCGAACTTGCTGCCTCACCATGCCTGACGATGGAGTGAATGCTGGACCTTTCCCTGAAGTTATCAAACCAGCCTCTACTGGCTTTAAATGAGTCTTTCGATGCTTCATCCATGGAAGTGCGTGGGGTCTGCTCCAGCAGATCACCATAAATCGCTAGCGCCTTCTCGCATATGATGCCCTGTGTGAATTGATCTCCTTTAAGCTGCTTCTCAGTCATCCACACCATCAGTAGATTCTCCATCTTTTCATGGAGAGAGCTACAGAGCTTAGAAATTATTGTAACGCCCTTAGCTGGCGTTATACCCTTTATCGACTCCTTCTGTTTAAGCACAGTGCATATCATTGAAGTACTACACCTGTATTGCCTTTCCTAGTCAGCCACTGGAACACCTTGCTCATATTTTTCTATGATTTTACACTTTAATTCAATAGACATCATCCTCTTCTGAGCACTGACCTTTCCACTTGCTTTCTTCAGACCCATGGTTATAAAAAGAAATGAGATAAAGTATGTAAATGCACAAAAGATGCTTTGACAACGAGGTAAATAAGCACACTGACTGAGGCATGGGAAACTATGAGATGGTCGAGTCGAGATAAACTGGTGGGTCATGTGCAGCCGGCTGATCCTCGTGATTACTCGTATCTCAAATGTTGCTCGTATTTCAAAGCAAAAAAAAACTCGCTGGACTGCTTGTATCTCAAAAATCTTGTATGTTAGGCCACTCATATCTCGAGGTACCACTGTACTTTAAAATATAAAACATTAATCATTATATTGTTTCAATATATTTTTACAAAATTTGGCTAATTATAAACTTACAGAAAATTGTACCAATAATACAAATAGTTCCCTTATATTGCTCAGCATGTTTCCCTTAATACTAACAACTTACATGACCATAGTGCATTTATCAAGGACAGAAAATTAACATTGCTGCTATGTTATTAATTAAGCTGCAGATGTTTTACAAATTTCACCAATTTTTCCAATTAATGTCCTTTTTTAAACCCTAGGATCCTATCCAGAAAACCACATTTTATTAATTATTTATCCTTAATTTCCTCCAGTATTTAACAGTTCTTCAGTCTTTTTGATCTTTGTTTACCTTGATTGATGCTTTTGAGGAATACTCACAAATTGTTTTGTAAAATGTCTCTCTATTTGAAATTGTCTGTTTGCTAATAATTAGAGTAAGAATATGCATTTTGGGCAAGAATACCACAATAATGATGTTATATTCTTCTCAGTGCATCATATCAAGTTCTTGAGTTGTCAATATGCTTAATGAGGAACATAGCTCATTAAAAAATATCAAGTTTCTGGTGATGGACTGAAACTTATGAAATGTGCAAGATAATTTAATTTTGTATCATCTGAAAGGACAAAGTGTTTTTTTGTTTTTTTGTTTTTTTTTTAAATAGATTTTATTGATTTTTTACATAGATGAAGAGATAAGGACAGAGAGCTAGAAACATCGATGAGAAACATCGATCAGCTGCCTTCTGCACATCCCCTACTGGGGATGTGCCCTCAACCAAGGTACATGCCCTTGATTGGAATCGAACCTGGGACTCTTGAGTCCATAGGCCTATGCTCTATCTACTGAGCCAAACCGGTTTTGGCAGGACAAAGGTTTTGAGTGGTGTAATGTTGATATCATCACAGGGAACTGAATGGTTAACATTATAATAACATTAACCACCCCTGCCACAGTCTGCTATTATGTCATTCAACCTAAAACAAAGCTTCAAATGTGTCTTGTAAAAATTATTGTGGAAATGTGATTCAGGTAAAAATAATAATTGCCATCTCTTATGCAAAAAACACCTAGCAGCAATTACATGAAACTATCTTTCTTTTTTGTTTTTACTTTCTTTTTTTAATGTTTTTTATACCATGTTTCTATTTTCACCCCCTTGTCCCACCTCCACCCTGTCCCTGTCCCACCCCACCTCTCCCTACTCTGGCCATCACCTCACTGTTGTCTATGTCTATGGGCTATGCAAATATTTTCTTTAGTTAATCCCTTCAGCTTCTTTCATCCAGGCTCCTCTCTCCCATTTCAGACAGCTGTCAGTCTGCTCCTTATATCCATTCTTCTGTTTCTATTTTCTTCGTTAGTTTATTTCAGTTATTAAATCCCCCCAATCCCATGTAAGAGCAGTGTGAGGAGGAGAGCAAAGCCTGCGCCCGCTGCTGCATCCCTACAACCCACCCAGATGACCTGCAACCATTGCCATCATGCCCAAGAGAAAGGCTGAAGAAGATCCTAAAGGAGTTAAGCTAAGGTGAAGGAGAAACCACAGAAAAAATCCGCCAGGTCATCAGCTAAGCCTGTTCCTCCAAAGCCAGAGCCTAAGCCTAAAAAGGTCCCTGAAAAAAAGGGAGAAAGGATAAGGAAAAGGAAAAAAGAGAAAGCCGATGCTGGCAAGGATGGGAATAACCTTGCAGAAAATAAAGATGCCAAAACAGATCAAGCACAGAAAGCTGAAGGTGCTGGAGAAGCCAAATGAAATGTGTGCATTTTTTGGTAACTGTGTTCTGGTGACTGTACAGTTTGGAATACTATTTTTTTCAAGTTTTATAAAAATGCAGAATTTTGTTTTATTTTTATTTTTTAAGCTATGTTGTTTGCAGAACTCTTCACTTGTATTTTTGGGGAAGGGTGCATAGGACTAATAGAATGTCTCCAAAACTGGGCTTTGGACATGGGTAGGGGTTGGGGGTTGAAGAAAGAAACAACTTGCTCTTCTAGTTTTGAGAAATTTCCTCTTGGTTCCTGGGAGGGGGGATCTCTTGATGATGTTGACACAAATTAGCCACACTGGCATAGATACCTCATCATGTGGGAAAACTAAAATTAATTTTCATGTCCTTTTCTTCCTCTCCACTTTAAGCATAGACTTTGGTTCTCTTAAACCCAGAGATCTATTGGAACCTGAACCCAAAAACTGATTTCCAGTATGTTGGGCAATCTGAACTTTCCAGTGTCACCATTGAGATGGCATCCCTCAAAAGAGCAGAAGTTCCTTTTTAGACTGTGAATCTACAGATTGATATTCTCTGCCATTTTCATTTTGTTTCCTGAAAGCCATGGTTGGCTTGTGAAAAGTTGTTAAACAACATGCTTAATGTGAAATATCAACCCTAACTCTAAACTTTCTCTGTTCAGAACATCAAACAAAGATCGCATTGGATTTTATAGAGGCTTTCTGATTATGGTAGTTCGTTGAAGAAGTAAGTTTGAAAGTTGTATACTGTTAACAATTATCTGCCCATGTCCTGCCTGAAATACCATGATTATTTATGAAAAGTATTTTTAATACAGATAGATACAGTTTGGCTTGGAAAAAAATTTCCACATTTAAGTGAGATCATATTCTATCTGCCTTTCTCTGACTTACTTAATTTAGCATAATAAATTGTAGTCCATTCAAGCTGTCACAGAAAGTAAAGTTCCTTTTTTTTATAGCCATGTAATATTCCATTGTGTAATGGTGTACCACACCATTTTATCTACTCATGTACTAATAGGAACTTGGGCTTTTTCAAGATATTGGCAAATAATGCTGATATGAACCTAGGGGTTCATATATTCTTTGAAATTGGTGTTTTCTTATTGGCTTTCTGCCTATAAGATTTATCCATTGATATCGATGGGTGTTAAAATCCACTTCTATGACCTATATTACTGTCAATCTCTCCCTTTATTTCCAAAGATTTGTTTGATGCAGTTAGGTAGTCTGATATTGAGTGCATAAATGTTTACCAGAATATCTTCTTGGTGAATTGCTCCTTTTATTATATGTATTGTTTTTCTTTATTTCTCACTATGAAATTTATTGTAAAGTCTATTTTGTCAGATATAACTATTCTAACCGCCCCCTTCCGATTTTTTTTTAAATTTCCATTTGCATTAAATATCTTTTTTTATCCTCTTACTTATAGTCTGTGCATATCTTTCATTCTGAGATAGGTCTCTTGTGTACAGCAAATATGAGTCTTGCTTTCTTATCTATTCAGTTACATTGGGTCCTTTGATTAGGGCATTTAAGCCATTTACATTTAAAGTTATTGTTTGCAGTTATGTATTTATTGTCATTCTTTTAAATCTATTCCTGTATTTTTGTTGGTTTCTTTTATTTATTTATTTATTTATTTATTTATTTATTTATTTATTTATTTATTTATTTTCTTCTTCTACTTCTTAAAGCAGGCACTTTAACATTTCTTATAATACTGGTTTGGAGGTATCAAACACCTATAGCTTTTTTCTGAAAGGTTTTTATTTCTCCTTTATTGGTTGTAGGTCATTGCTTTTCATCACTTTGATGCCAATCTATTCTGGCCTAAAATATTTCTGTTGAGAAATCAGCTGACAGTATATGGAAGTTCTCTTGTAGGTAATTAACTGCTTTTCTCATGCTGCTTTTAAAATTATCTTTTTTGTTTTTAATCTTTGACACTTTCATTATGATATGTCTTGGTATGGACCTTTTGGGTTCACCTTGTTTGGGACTCTGTGTACTTCTTGGGCTTAAGTGTCTTTTTTTCTTCATCATATTAGGGAACTGTTTAATTATTATTTCTTCAAATAGGTTTTTGCTCTCTCTTTCTTCTCATTCTGGTACCACTATGAAGCAGCTATTGTTACACTTCATCTTTTCCCAAAGTTCCTTTAAACTATTCTCATTCTTTTAAAATTATTTTTTCTTTTAGCTGTTCTAATTAGATGTTTTTTTTCCCCTACTTTGTCTTCCAAATTGTTGATTCAATACTCTTTCTCATCCAACTTACTTTTTATTCCTTTCAGTGTAATCTTGATGTCAGATATGGTATTCTTCATTTCTGAATAATTCTTTTTCATGGTCTCTATGTCCTTTTCCATGCTGTGGTAGTTATCACTAAGTTTCTTGAGCATCATTATAATCTTTACTTTGAACTATAAGTCAGATAAATTGCTTGCCTGAATTTCATTTAACACCTTCTCTGGAGATTTCTCAGTTATTTTATTTGTCCTGTTACTTTGTCTCCTGATTTATGCTGGTTATTTGTGTTTGTTTATAGGTATTAAATAAATTTGCTATGATTCCCAGCCTTCGGTGGTGGGCGGAGGAGGTTGGGAGGGTGACCCTATGTAGTAGGAATCCTGTAGGACCCAGTGGTGCCATCTCCTTAATCTCCTAACCTGGGTGCTCTAGGAATGTTTTGTGTATGGGTTATGTGGGCCCTCCTGCTGTAATTGAGTCTTGATTGCTATTGGCCCATTCGATCCTCAGGCTGGCTGACTGTGAGGCTCAACCATGACAATGGCATGCAAGCTGCTGTGCAGGTGGTGACCAAATGAATAAATAAATAAATAAACAAGTAATAAACAAATAAATAAAATAAAAATCCACAGCAATTAAAAACATAAAAGAAAGGAAAAAATAAGAAATAGAAAAGAAAAATAAAAAATGCATAATATGCCTCAGCAAGGTTTAGTGCCTGCTATCATGTCCCTTTTTGTGTGCTGTTGGTGAAGATTATTGGATCCTGCTCCAATGTCTGAATCTGGCCACATGGTATGTTAGTTCTGGGCCTGTTGGAAAGGACTCCAGTGCAGACCAATGTCAGGTGCTATCTGTATCTGGCTTTTTGCAACCTATTTGAAGCTACAAGCTATTCATAGATTCTAGCTGCCTCTCTCAGGCTTGGCTGTTATAGGAAATTCCACGCTGTGCTCCAGGGCTTTTACTAGCACAGAGCCTGGGGTGGTCAGAAAATGTCCCAAGTCACCCCAGGATCTGCTCTGCCGTTAAGCTATCTTTTAGATGCAGTCATTAAAACTCTTTTAAAGCAACACTTTAAAATCAATCATTTAATTTGTGAAGGAAAACCATCAGGATATTTTATCACGTAAAAGAGAAGTCTTGGGTGGAAACAGTGTGATGGAAAGTACTATTAAATAAGCAAGCAGATTGCTTAAAGCTAAAATTCAGATGTTTTAGAATTGCACTAGAAGGTGAAACTCATATAACTAGAGAAGTTAAGAAATATTCTGTATTACAATTAAAATGAACAGATTATAGGACTAAATCAAATAGACACACTGACAATAACATTTTCAAATAACGTTTTTCACAGTACTTAAATGCATTCTTAATTGACTTAGAGCCTCATATTGACTTGTGTTTTTTGTTTTCATTTTCTTATTCTCTTACTTGTCTACTTTTATACTTATTATTAACTATGAAATTATAAAAGCAAATAATTTTTGATGATATTGCCCTTTTAAAACTCTATATTAACTTTTATTCTAGTTCTGTAATTAGTTCCAAATTTTTCCTATCAGGTGAAAAATTTTAGGAGTTCATTCATTATCCATATAATTAACATATAATGGAAAAGCAACCGTAACCAGTAGCTTAAAATATTAATATGTGCTTATAAATTATAATCAGAGGCTAATTGAAAATCATATAAATTTCTTCTTGTTACAAGTAGCATTTTAGTAGCTGCAGAGTTATCATTCATCATTATGCTTATCTTTCATAAGCTTGACATTTTAGCATGAACTGGTAGTAACACTTACAAAACTATTTGATAAATATTTTAACAAAATCCAATAGGTATAAAATATTTTAGTGATGAAAAATAATACATAAAATTATACTACAAATGTTTGACACAAAACCAAAAAGCATCAGAGAGAAATAACTTGGCTTCTAAGCAGACTATGAATATGTGATCTTATAAATAAATTAAAATTTAGCTTTGCAACATTATATACAAACTTGCAATGTGAGGATTAAAATATGTTTATAAACTTTATTGAGGTATAATTTACAAATAAAATGATAAGATATTGAGAGTGTATAATATGATAATTTGATATACATATACATTGTGAATGTATTTCCCTCATTGAGTTAACACATATATCACCTCATATAGTAAACCTTTCCTTTTTGTGTGAGAACTTTTAAGTTACACTCTCGTCAAATTTCAATTATACAATACATTGTTATTAAATATAGTCACCAGGTTTTGCATTTTTTTAAACCTTAATCATCTTATAACTGAAAGTGTGTACCTTATCCCTTCCTATTTTCCCCATCTTATGAGTTTGATATATTTTTTAAAATTCCACATATAAAGTGATACCATGCTGTATTTGTATTACTCTGCCTTACTTATTTCACTTAGCTAATGATCTGCAGCATTATCCATACTGAAATGACATAATTTCCTTCTTTTTTAGGCTAAGTAATAGTTCATTTTGTGTAAACACACACACACACACACACACACACACACACACATGCATGCACACACTGGGGCAATAGCAGGTTTACAGTTGTGAGTATTCAAAACACAAACTTTATCTTGTATTATTATTTATTAATTACTAGAGACCCAGTGAATAAAATTTGTGCACAGGGGCATGTGTCCCTCAGCCCAGACTGCACCCTCTCCAATCTGGGACTCCTAAAGAGATATCCGACTGCCTGTTTAGACCCAATCCTAAACGGGCAGTCGGACATCCCTCACAATCCAGGACTGCTGGCTCCCAACTGCTCACCTGCTAGCATTCCTGATTGCTCCTAACCACTTTTTTTCTGCTAGCCTGATCACCTCTAACCACTCCCCTGCCAGCCTGATTGATGCCTAACTGCTCACCTGTCAGCCTGATTGCCCCTAACTGCCCTCCCCTGAAGGCCTGGTCATCACTAACTGCCCTCCCCTGCAGTCCTGGTCCCTCCAACTGCTCTCCCCTGCAGGCCTGGGTTTCCCCCAGCTGCCCTTCCCTGTAGGCCAGTCACCTCAACTTCCCTCCTCTGCCAACCAACTGTCCTCCCCTGCAGACTTGATCAACCCCATCTGCCCTCCCTTGCAGGCCTGGTAACTGCCCTCCCCTTCTGGCCTGATTGCCCACAATTGCCCACCCTTGCAGGTCTGGTCCCTGTAACCGCCTTCCCCCTGCTTGCCATCTTGTGGCAGCCATCTTGTGTCCACATGGGGGCAACCATCTTTGATCACATGGGGGTGGCCATTTTGTGTGTTGTAGTGACAGTCAATTTGCATCTTACTCTTTTATTAGATAGGATAAAGGTCTGGTGCATGGGTGAGGTCTGGCTAGTTTGCCTTGAAGTGTATCATGAATCAGGGTGGGGGTTCTCTTGGGGCATGGAGTGGCCTGGGCAAGGGGCCTGTGGTGGTTTGCAGGCCTGCCACACTCCTGGTATCTGGGATTTATTTATCTTATATAATTGAAACTTTGTAGCCTTGAGTGGGGGCCAGGGCCAGACAGGGGGTCAGGAAGCTTGGCTTTCTCCATTGCTGGGGGCAACTCAAGCCTCCTGCTCTCTGCAGCTCTGGCTGCCACCATTTTTGTTGGTATTTATTTATCTTCTATAATTGAAACTTTGTAGCCTTGAGCAGAGGCCAGGGCCAGCCAGGGTGGCTGCAGCCATCATGGTTTGGGTTAATTTGCATACTGGCTCTTGATTGGCTGGTGGGTGTGGCTTGTGAGCATAGCAGAGGTATGGTCAATTTTCATGTTTCTCTTTTATTAGTGTAGACTGTATTATTCTTGTACTCAAAACTATAAAACTACTCTGTCCCACCCTGTGTATGTAATATTTTCTTTATCCATTGATTCTTTAATAGTTACAAGGTTGTTTCCATATGTTGGCTACTGTGAATATGCTGCCATGAACATGGAGAAACAGATGTTTTTTTGAGGTTCTCATCATGTTTTCTTTGGTTAAATACCCAGAAATGGGAATGCAGAACAAATGGTAGTTTTATTTTTACTTTCTTGGGAAACCTACATACTCTTCTCCATAGTTGTACCAATTTAGACTTGCACCAACAGTGTATAAGAATTTTCTCTTCTTAAAATACTTACCAGCATTTTTTATCTCTTTTCTTCATGATAATAGAAATCCTAACAAATGTGAAGTGATAACTCATTCTGGCTTTAATTTTATATATTCCTGATGTCTGGTGATGATGAGCACCTTTTTATATATTTTTTTGGCAATTTAAATATTTTCTTTAGAAGAAATTTAAGTCCTTTACCCATTTTATAGTTTGTTTATTTACTTGTTTATTTATTTATTTTTGTTTGCTTGGTTATCTTTTTTTTGATATTTATTTGTATGAGTTCCTTGTACAGGTACATTTTGGAAGTTATCTCCTTATTGGATATATTTTCTCTCCTTTTGTAGATTGCTTTTTCATTTTATTGATGATTTCCTTTGCTGTGCAGAAACTTATTTTAGTTTTATAGGTCCCATTTGTTATTTTTACTTCTGTTATGTTTGCTTTTGATGTCATATCCAAAAAACATAATTGTCAAATGTCAAAAACCTTACCAACTATGTTTTCTTCTAAGATTTTGCAGATTCAGATCTTATGTTCAAGTCTTTAATCAATTTTTAGTTACTTTTTATGTATGGTGTAAGAGGTTCAATATCATCTTTTCCTGACTATCCAGTTTTCCCAATATGATCTTTTGAAGAGATTATCCTTTTCTTATTGTATAGTTCTGGCTTTTTTTGTTAAAAATTAATTGCCTATATATACATTGGTTTATTTCTGTTATCTCAATTCTGTCCCATTAATTTATATATATGTATAATATTATTTTTTAATATATTTGTTGATTTTTTACAGAAAGAAAGGGAGAGAGTTAGAAACATCAATGAGAGAGAGACATAGATCAGGCCCTCCTGCACGCCTCCTACTGGGGATGTGCCTGCAACCAAGATCCATGCCCTTCACCGGAATCAAACCTGGAACCTTTCAGTCTGCAGGCCAATGCTCTATCCACTGAGCCAAACGAGTTTCGGCTATATAATCTGTTTTTATACTAATATCATTCTGTTTTAATTGCTATAGATTTGTAATATAGTTTAAAATCAGGATGTGGGAGGAATTCAGCGTTGTTCTTTATCAAATTGCTTTAACTTTCTTATTACTTTTGTGGTTCCCTATACATTTCAGATATTTTTTTCTGTTTCTATAAAAAATGCCATTGGAATTTTAATTAGTATTGCTTAAAATCAGTAGACTACTTTGGAAAACATGGTCATATTATTATTAATTCTTCCAATGGATGAACAATATATATATATCCATATATTTGTGTCTTCAATTTTTTCATTAATATCTTATATTTTTCAGTGTATAGATGTTTCACCTCCTTGGTTAAATTTATTACTAAGTATTTTATTCTTTTTCATGATGTTGTAATTATATTGTTTAATTTATTTCTTATAGTTCCTTGTTTTTAGAATAATAATTTTATATATTGGCTTGTATCTCACAATTTTATTAGTTCTAAGAGCATTTTGGTGGGGTCTTTAGAGTTTTCTACATATAAGATCATGTCATCTGTCTATAGAGACAATTTTATTCCTTCCTTTTTGATTTGACTATATTTTATTTTTATTTTTTCACTATTATGTATCCGAATGCTCTGGCTTGAATTTCCAGTACTATATTGAAAAACTGGTTTAAATGGGCATGCTTATCTTGTTTCCAATCTTACAGAAAAAAGCATTCAGTTTTTAACCATTAAGTATGATGTTATCTGAAGGCTTGTTATAGATGGCCTTTATTATGTTGAGGTATACTGTTTCTATACCCAGTTTGTTGAGCGTTTTTTCATGAATTAGTGTTGAATTTTGTTAAATGCTTTTTCTGCATTTATTGAGCTGACATGATTTTATCCTTTGCTCAGTTAATGTGATATCCTATCTAATAAAATAGTAACATGCAAATTGACTGTACCTCCACTACACCACCAGCCAATCAGGAGCAAGTATGCAAATGATCCCCAATCAAGATGACTGTGGCCACAGAGTGAGCAGGAGGGAGGTTTGCATTTCCTGGCGATGGAGGAAGCCAAGTTTTCTGCATACCCAGGGGATCCTCACCCTGATCTGGGACACTCTTCAGAGCAAAGCAGCTGGCCCCTACACATGCATCAGGCCCCTGTCCTATCTAATAAAAGAGTAATAGGCAGGTTGACCATAACTCCAACACACAAGATGGCTGCCCCCATGTGGTCAAAGATTCTGCCCCCATATGGACACAAGATGGCCACCACAAGATTGCCTGCAAGGGAGGGCAATAGGGAGGAACCAGGCCTATAAGGGAGGGCAGTTTTGGGCAATCAGGCCAGCAGGGGAGGGCAGTTGGGAGGGACCAGGCCTGCAAGGGAGGGAATTTGGGGGCAATTAAGCCTGCATAGGGAGGCACTTAGGGATGACCAGGCTGGCAGAGGAGGGAAGTTGGGGGTGACTGGGCCTGCAGGGAAGGGCAGTTGGGGAGAGGAGACTCAGGCCTACAGGGGAGAGCAGTTGGGAGCAAACAGGCTGGCAGGGGAGCAGTTAGGCATCAATCAAGCTGGCCGGGGAGTGGTTAGGGGGTGATCAGGGTGGGAGAAAGAAGTGGTTAGGGGAAATCAGGAAGGCAGGCAGGCAAATAGTTGGGAGCCAACAGTCCTGGATTGTGAGAGGGCTGTCCTACTGCCCATTTATGCCCGATCTCTACCAGGGTTGGGCCTAAACAGGCAGTCGGACATCCCTCAAGGGGTCCCAGATTGAAGAGAGTACCGGCTGGGTTGAGGGACACCCTCCACCCCCTGTGCATGAAATTGATTATGATTTATAATTGATTATGATTTATAAATTGATTATGATTTATAATTCTTTATATGTACTGTTGAATTCACTTTGTTATTATTTTTTGAGGAAATTTTCCATTGATGCACATCACGGATATTAGCTTGTAATTTTCTTTGTTTGTGTTCTTGTCTAGCTCTGGTATCAGGCTAATATTGACTTCATAAAATGAGTTTAGAAGGTTCCCTTCTGTTAATTTTTTTTTTTTTTGGAAGAGTTTGAAAAGCATTGGTATTAACTCTTTAAATGTTCTGTAGAGTTCACCAGTGCATTCCTATACTTTCCTTTGTTGAGAGTTTGTTTTTGTTTTACTAATCCTCACCTGAGGATTTGTTTTTCCATTGATATTTAGAGAGTAAAATGGAAGGAAGGGGAGAGAAAGAGAGAAAAAAAAAACATTGATATGAGAGAGGCATATCGATCATTTGCCTCCTGCACGTTCCCCAACAGGGACCAGGTATCAAACCTGCAACCCAAGTATGTGCCCTTGTCTGGAAATTGAACCTGAGACCCGCTGTGTGTGGGCCAATGCTTTAACCTTTGAACACACTGGCCATGCCCGTTGAGTTTTCTTATGAATAGTTTACTTTCCCTATTAGTAATTGGTCTGTTCAGATTTTCAATTTCTTCACAATTTAGTCTTAGTAGATTGTATGTTTCTAAGAACTTATCCATTTCTTAAAGGCTGTCCAATTTGGTGGCATATTATTATTATTTTAGTAGTCTCTTGTTCTGCTGTGTTGGTTTCTGTTCGTTAGATAAAACAGTTATCTTTCCCAGTCTTGACAAAGTGGTTTTCTGTAGGAGATTATTAATGTCAATCAGCTCAGTCCAAGCTCCTGTGTAACTGACCTGACCTTCTTCTTGGTTCTTAGTGGCTCCCAACAATTGAGGTTGTTCTAAAATCTGTCAGTGTTCGAACAATCATAGTCGTCATCTAGATTCGGTCGGATTAGAAGCTGTACTCTCAGGCAGCAGCTAGGAAAGTATATAGGTAAGCACCGTCCAGGGAGAAGCTGGGGGATGGGCAATTTTGTCTTTTTCTTCTGTGCTGGGCCTAGTGTATAGTCATGAGGGCAGCAGGAGTGCTCCTGCATCCATTAACCATTGCTTTATTTTTCTATAGTCCAATGGGACTTTGAGTGTAAACTCATTGGCTATTAGATTCAGGCAATCTGGAGGTCCAGCTCTTGGGCAGCAGCCACAACAACTGGGGTACCACATGCATGTACAAGCTCCTCCCATGAAGATATTGATGACTTACCTTTAATGTTGAAGTGGAACAGAAGGAGAAGGTACAGAAGTGTCTGTGGCTTCCCAGGTCTCCAGGAAAGAGCACAGCCAACTTCTAGCAGCTTACAAATATATAGTAAGCTATTTCAAGGAAAAATGGGAAAATGGATGCTGGTCCTACTCTCTCTGTGCTGTGCCCTGGAGGACACTATAGAGGATGCTCATGTGACCATTCCTCTTAAGGACTGTTTCTTTGTGCACTATAATCTTACAGTATCATGAATGCAAGCCCCTTTGACTTTCAGAGCTAGTTGTTTTGAGAGCCCCTTCCTTGGGCGAAAGTGTTAAAAGGGCACTAGCAGTATGGTCTGAATCATTTGCTATTTATGGAGAAACTAAAGTTCGGGGTTCCCCCCTGATTGTATAGTACTGTGACAGGAGTGGGGTTTATGGCCAGAATGTGTCTCAGCCTTTCCTATCTGTGTGGCTGTAAGCATTTTCTCATTTGCCTGGTGTCTTGAAGTTGCTCCACCAGTTTCACATATCGATGTTTCTCTCTCTCTCTCTCTCTCTCTCTCTCTCTCTCTAAAAAAATCAATAAAAATATTTTTAAATATTGTATATTTTAAGGGTCAATAGCAGACTTTGTAAAGTTCCACACTTGTCATTTCTATCTCTCCATCAATACAGATATCAATATTGATATAGATAAAAGTATATCTAATGCTCATTTTGGATAATTTCTATCATACTGTCTTCAAGTTCACTGGTTCTTTCTCTATCCATTCAATTCTTTATTTGTTTCAAAGATGTTTATTAGAGCTTATGAATATTTTTTAGTGGCTGCTTTTAAATATTACAAATTATTTTAAGATCTCTGTCACCTCGGTGTTGGGGTCTGGTGAATGTCTTTTTTCGTTCAAATTGTCATTTTCCTAGTTTTAGGAAATGTGATGAGTAACTTGATTAAACCTGGACATTGTAGGTCTTATATAAGTCTGGGTTCTATTTAACCCTTTTCATGTTTTTAAGTTGCTTTCTCAGACAATAATCCAGCAGGGGTAAGGGGAGGAGGCTTATGCACCACCATGGAGAGGTTCAGGTTTCCCATTCAGTCTCCACTGAGCCTGAGTGGGGGAAGGCGGTCTTTGTTATGTATGGAGGAGGTGAGATTTCCAATTCTGTAGGTTTCTGTTGATACCAATTTGAGTTAGAAAAATAGCATACTCCTGAATGTTCTTCAGGTAGCTTCCTCTGACACCAACCTGAGTGGCCTCATTGCTGCTGGGTATAGTGGGAAAGGTTTTTGCCGTTTGGCCTCCTCTGACATCACTGAGTTGTGTAGATTGAGGTTCACAGTCTAACAAGTATAGAAGTTTAGGCTCCTTTGTTAGCAAGAGTGGGGGGGGAGACCACATTTTTTTTCTGAGGTGAGTGCCAAAAGCCAAGTAGTCAATTGTCCAAAAGACTTCTGTCTTGTTAGTCTTCCCTTTTCATTTTCTTATGACTATTTTATTTTATTATTTTATTTTATTTTATTTTATTTTATTTTATTTTATTTTATTTTATTTTATTTTATTTTATTTTATTTTATTTTATTTTATTGGTGTTTCTGGATTGCTGGCTTCTTTAGCTCCAAATATGGCATACAATAAATAAAAAGAAAACCCATAGAATTCACCATTCTGTTATTCCTGGTTTTGAGGTCCCTAGTTCATCTGCTTTCTTTTAACTTTTTAGAGTTCTTATGTGTTTTTTTTTTTTTCACATACAATTTCCATGGATTTCAGTTGTACTTAGTGGAAGGAATGGGAAAATGTACATTACTCACTCCTTTTTGGAAGCAGAAATTGAATGAAATTTAGACACTTAATTTAGTCTTTCAAGTTTAGCAATTATTTTAAGTACCTTTACAAGAGATAAATGACAAATCTCTAAATAGTAAAATATTAAACAAATTAACAATTTTTGGTCACTATTTTGCTATTAAATATACTAAAGATCCCAGTAAGATCATTCAAATATTCACTTAAATGGTTCACTATAAAATGCTCACAATATGTTGAAAGTAATATATGATGTCATTTTTCATGCATTCTCCTTATATAAATCAATGCCTGCCTCTGTATATTTTTGGAATTGTAAAGAAAAACTGACAATTTCATACACGAGTGGAGATGTCAGGGCCAATTCATTCACAAAATGTTAAGTTTTGTTTCTTTCTGAAATTTAATAAATATAAATAAATGTAAGTTATAATGTTTTCTGTGACAACTGAGTCTGGCATGGCCCATTCAGTGTGAATTCTCTTTAATTTGGAGCAAGAACAGGTTAGAGTTAAATTAAAAACATCTGAGATGATATATTTCCTCAAGGGACAATATGTCCACCATTTGGGATGTTTAGTCAGAAAGGGAGAGGAGTTTTAGTGACAGGTATTTCCAGTTTGCTCTGCGGGGCAAAGCAGACAGAACACTGCTCAATAATCTGCCAGAAGCTGAGAAGAGCAAAGAGCAATTTTCACACCTTTTTCTGATAAGGCAGCAGGTTAATTAAAGGCAATCAATCTAGTGGCAAATAAGAAGGAACTGCAAAAGCTGTTTTAACACTTGTGTAGTGAAGAGGCCTTTTCATTTGAAGAAACTACAGAAAGCAGGAAGAATTTTGGCTGTCTTATGAGGAGGAATCACTGATCAACTTGTCACATGAGTATAATTTTTTTCAGTTTTTTCGTTTAGTTTTGTATGGTTTTGACCATGATTTCTTCTCTCCAAAGGAATATAATCATTCCTAGTGTCTATTTCTCTTGTGTACATAGAATCAAAGAAACTTTTGAATAAGCTCAATAGTGGAAAAATTAAAATGCTCTTTATATTTCACCAGGTAATTTTCTTAGGCAATAAATCTGTAAAAGTGGTTATAGGTTGTATCAGAAATGTCTGGATTATAATTATGATTGCAAGAAGTGTCATGTTTACATAGCATTTCTCATTTCTGAATCTCAAAATATTTAAATATTAGTCACCAAAGTATTCTTGGAGATATGCAGGTGGATGTTTTTAGCATTATTATCAACAATTAAATAATACCAAAGAGATCAATTTTATCTCTTCCCACATAAAGAAAGTACAAAGATTTTTTTATCAGTAAAAGGTTCATAATAGATAAAAGAAACACATTTAAATATAAATGTGCCCCTAAGTGCACAGCCAAATATCAGTAGGATACTTATACAAAATGAATGTGAGATTCATACTGAAGAAACTGCTCTCTTTAGAGCAATGGTCGGCAAACTCATTAGTCAACAGAGCCAAATATCAACAGTACAGTGATTGAAATTTCTTTTGAGAACCAAATTTTTTAAACTTAAACTACTTTGAATTCCATTTCTTTAAAATAGACTTGTCCAGGCCATGGTATTTTGTGGAAGAACCACACTCAAGGGACCAAAAAGCCACATGTGGCTCACGAGCCAAGGTTTGCCAACCACTGCTTTATAGTATCTTTGATTTCTGTGGAAACAGCTTTAGTAGTTTCAGGCCTCTAGAATATGATTAAGTGCATCAAAACAGTAATTTAATTTATTGATTCTAGTGTACTTTTCATTTCTCAATGGCTCTTATTTTTAAGTTATACAAGTTACATTTTTTTTAAGCCAAAACAATGGAAAGATGTCATTAGCTGAGGCCCTGGCAGATAGCTCAGTTGGTTGGAGCATCATCCTAATACATCCCTCGTCAATCAGAGGTCATTCAAGGGTCAACCAATAAATGCATAAATAAGTGGAACAACAGATCAATGCTTTCTCGCAATCTCTCCCTTCCCCTCACTCTCTGTAAAATCAATAAACAACTTTTAAAATGTCATTAGCTGAATAACTCTTTTTTAAAGAATACGTGTAATTAGTCATTTATCTGTTGTACCTAATTGTACTTAATGTTCTGAGTTTATTCAGATTTTTACATGTTTTGGATTCTTAAAAGTGGGACTACATTTGTATCTTAATGGCAAAAAAAGTAAAATTTAATTTTCTAAAATACCCTAAAATATTTCTAGAGAATAGTTTCTCTGAGAAAGAATCTTTGTTAGTGACACACTCTCATTAATAAAACTGACAACAAAATTTTGCATCTTCAATAAAATTAAAAATAACTAGAAATTTCTCAGGATGTTAGGTAGACACATATGCTTGATTTTGATGTGAATATATTATTATTAAATTCAAATGTTATGCAATTATTTATTTACCATGACTCATCCTTTTGTGCTTAGTAAAAATAAAGTTAAATCTTTTAAAATATTATTCAAACACAGTAAGAAAATTTTCAATTTTACTATACAAGTTTTAAAACACTGACTTATTTACATGTATAGTGAACTTAATTACCCAATATTTTTACCTAAGCTTGACTGAAATCAGAAGATGATTCACATGGAATGCTTATAATAATGGATTTTTGAAAAATCATATTTTTGAAAATTTATAATGTTAGGAATTCATAAAATATGACTTATTTGAACATACAGTTAAAAATCTTTAAAACAGTGACATCTGTATTAATGCTATCAGTATTAATGCTAATGAGAAGTAGCCTATATAATAAAAGGCTAATATGCAAATTGACTAAATAGCTAGTCACTATTGTATGCTGACCACCAGGAGGTAAATGCTCAATGCAGGAGCTGTCCCCTAGTGGTCAGTGTGTTCCTACAGGGAGTGCAGCTCAGCCAGAAGCTAGGTTCACAACTGGTGAGCACAGTGGTGGTGTTGGGAGACTCTCCTGCCTCTGCAGCAGTGCTAAGGATGTCTGACTGATGGCTTAGGCCTGTTCCCTCTTGGGGGAAGCCGGCCTAAGCCATCAGTCAAACATCCCCCAAGGGCTCCTGGACTGTGAGAGGATGCAGGCCAGGTTGAGGGACCCCCGAGTGCATAAAATTCATGCACCAGGCCTATACTAAATGTAGAAGCATAAATGTGTGACATTATATTTGTTGAATAAAATTCTAGAGTTATTTATTACTCAAATGCCTCAGAAAAGTCAAAGTAGTTTTCAAAAGTAAATTAAATATGAATCTATAATACAATTTTTAACAATATACAGTTGCATTCTCTCTGATTTTTATTTCACCAAAGTTTAGCTCATAAAATGTTGTCTACATAAAAACTGACTTGCCAGTTTATAATGTAGATATTTATTGAGTATTTGTATCAGAGCCATTGCTTTTTGTGAAACATTTTTTTATTTGTGTGTGCATGTGTATATCTATATATATAAAAGCCTAATCAGCCATTTAACCATTCAACCTGTAGCTATAACTGTGCACTGACCACCAGGAGACAGACTGTCCAACCAGTAGGGTACCTTGTTGCTGGGGTTCGGCCAATCAGGACTGGGCAAGATGGACCAGACATGCCCTGGATTCCTCCTGTAGACCCTCCCCAGCCCCAATGGTGCACTTGGGGGTCCCTCAGCTGGCCTGAACCCTCTTGCAATCCAGGACCCCTTAGGGGATGTTGTGGAACCACAGGCCAGGCCAAGGTGCACCAGGCCTCTAGTTAACACATAAATTTTACCTGAAGTAAGCAACCACCACATTTTAAGACACAGCATATTGAATTAAAGCATCTATTGAAATACATTTTTATTTTCATTGAGTGTAGCATGTCACTCATGCTTTTTGCCTTTATTCTTTTAAAATAGGTCATCTATTGTTTAGATCAGGTTGACAGAAATGTTAAGAACAATTTGGGACTTTTGAATGTGGTTAAAATTGGTTAAAAACTTCCATTTATGTTTAGCACTGCATAACATCTTTTCACTAATAACTAAATTTTTCTTTTATATCCTACTTACTAGTAGTAGTAGCAGTAGTAAAATTAAGTACATTGGCCTAATAAAATGTATTTTCTTCACTTACCAATTTTATGTCCATACAATTGTACAAATACATTATACACAAAAATAGATGTCTAGACTGATGAGATAAAATAAGAAAAATAGATGTTCTAATACTTTTTTCTGAGCATCTGAGAATAGACAGATACTTTGGATATCACTTCTTCAAGGCACCAAAGTTTTTCTACATGCAATCAGGAGGTTCTAAATACATTAACATAACAGGCATCATATGCACTTGGCTTTTCTTTTCTCCTCAAATTACTACATACTAGTATGTATTAGCTAACACAGAGAGTAAGTTTACCTTCCATCAAAAATAATCTCAAAAAGAGGAATTTAAGAATTCCCCCCACATGAGAATTTTAATTCACTATTTAAATCATTCTTGCATTAGATTCCCCAAAAGGCTGTATTTTATGGTTGCTGAAGGTATTGCATAAACATATGCACACATATTTGTTAAGATGCTTATAAATATACAAAGGCCTTATAAAAAGACTCAAGTTGCCTTTGTCCCACATCCCGGGCATTTTAGTGTAATCTGCACAATTTTTAATGATGCTGGCATTTAAAGATGTGATTTCAGGTATATATTTATTTTGTTTAACTGATTACTATGTTAATATGCAATTTTGAAGATAGAAGCTGAGCAGGATCTAGATCTCTCTTTCTTTCTTTTCTGAATAGAGTAAAAAAGATTTGGTTCTCTCCAGGGAAGTCTGAGAATAAGGAGGAGGCAAGGAAGGAGCAGGAAGGCAGGTGGGGCAGGAGAGATGGCATAGGTCTTAGCATTGGGAGCTTATATTTACTTAAACTTGGTTTTCAAGAGGCAAAGGCCATCAACTCACATATGCATTGCATTATTACTACTCATATGTAGAAATGAGGATCCTACATAATAAAAGGCTAATATGCAAATAGATTAAATGGCATAACAGTCAAACAGTTGTTCAAACAGTCAACTATGAAATGACTGGCCATCAGGGGTCATGTGCAGAACATTGTGGGCATTGGCAGCAGGCAACAGAGCATGGAACATGGCTGGTGTCAGCTGTGGCAGGATGGTCAAGCAAATGAGCAGGGGTGCCAGACCAAGGCGGGGTTCTGGACGCTGTCATTGGGGCAAGCCTCTGTTGATTACTGAAAATTCTTTGTTCCCATGTGCCGTGTTTTCACCCGGTGCTCACTCCTGCTGCAGTGTGCTTGCCCTGCTCACACCTGTTGCTAGTGCCAGCCCTGCTTGCACCCACTGCTGGTGCATGGCGCTGGTCCTGATTGCTCAGGGCTGTCAGTGGATGCAAGCAGCGGCTGTAGCCTTGATCGTTCCTGAGGGTTTCTCCACCTTCCCCTGCTCCTGAGGGGCAATTGGGGCAGCAGCCGCTGCCCCCACCTGCTGATGGTGCTGACCCTGCCTGTACCTGGTGCTGGTGCTAGCCCAAATCACTCCATGCCATGAGCAGATGTGAACAGTACTGGAGTCGTCAATGTGTGAGAGCATTGGGCTGCCAGCAGACAGGGGGAAGAGGGCTGTGGCAGGTGGGCCGAGACCCGACCCTTGTGGCCCACAATTCCTTTCAAGGTGCATGAATTTGTGTACTGGGCCCCTAGTATCATATAAGAGGAATTAAGCGAAATATAGTTAAAATATTAAGTTAAAGTATTTTCTTCTCTAGGGAACTAAAATAGTCACAATGTTGAGCATCAACTTTGGATGTCATTTAACATTATTCTGATCCAAGGTTGGCAAAGGTGGAAGAGTATATAGATAACTGACTCAGAGGGTTTAATATCTAATGATGAATTTTGCCATACAGGTGATCTCCTCAGATATAGTAATTGTTACAGTTCTTCTTAATTGAAGAGCATAATTATAATTTGTCCAACTTTATGTTAATGTATTCTAGAGCCTCATCTAAGGAGCCCAATAATCCATAACAAGTTTATACTATCTCAGAAAAAGAGTTGTGAAAGAATAAACTATATCCATTCAATGGCACAATCTATGTATATAAAAGCCTAATATGAAAAGTGTCCCTTTGGGAGTTCGACCAACCAGAAGTTCAATTGCTCGCTATAATATGTGCTGACTATCAGGGGCTGGCACGAAACAAAGGAAGGGCACAGCTGACAGCTGGCAGTTGGAGAAGGTAGGCCCTGGCCAATGAACAGCAGCCACTAGGGACCCTACCCATGCACAAATTTCATGCATTGGCCCTATAGTAGAATATAAAGGATGCCAGTCAAGTTGGATAAGATTGTGATTTAAAAAATTTTGTCAGGCCCTAACTGGTTTGGCTCAGTGCGTAGAGCATCAACTTACGGACTCAAGGGTCCCAGGTTTGATTCTGGTCAAGGGCAGTCAAGGTCATGTACCTTGGTTGTGGAAGAGTGCAGAAGGCAGCTGATTGTTGTTTCCAACTCTCTATCACTCTCTCTTCCTCTCTGTAAAAAAACCCTAATAAGATATATTTAAAAAAAATTTCTGTCGGTATTCCAGTGATTTCATAAGCTCATATCCAATTTTCCTGGTTACTTAATATTTGACTTTTCCTTTGTTGATAATCCATCAGTTGAATTAATGGGAAAGACTATAAATGAAGCTTTTACATAAGCTAACCTTTGACATATACTACTCATACTGCACAGTAACACCTAAAACGCCATAGAGAAGAATAATCTAGCAAAAATGAGACAGAAATCTAAGATGACCTATATTCACATATTATTTTGTTATACTAAGTTATAAGTAGTAAAAAAGAGGTACATACATAAAACAGAAATTTTTTGAAATTTTTCAAAACAAAGATAGTTTCCTGGTATTATAGACATAAATCTGAGATGTCCCATGTGACAAATGAAAAAAGCTTTGGAGAAAAGAAAAACACTTGGATCCATACGTGGCAGCATAATAATTTGGCTTTTTCTTCTACCAATTGTGTGAGGTTAGGATAAGTTTATGAAAGTTATTTAAGATTGCTAAGAAGAAAAGGAAGTTAGATAACTAGTTCAACTATGGCTTAAAGAAACAGGTCACATGTAATAGAAAAAGGGACATTCAGATCATAAAGTCATTCAACTCTATTAAGCAAAGTTAAATACTTAATCCTAGAATTTATTTTTTATTTTTTATGTTTTTACGTTTTTTTATTAATATGTTACATGTGTACATATCTTCTCATTGCCCCCCCTCCCACTCCCATACATGCCCTCACCCCCCAGTGTTTTGCATCTATTTGTTATGCTTATATGCACGCATACAAGTCCTTTGGTTGATCTCTTATCTACCCCACCTCTCCCTAACCTTCCCACTGTAATTTTACAGTTTGTTTGATTTGTAGGATTGAGGAGACATGGGACAGTTTTAGATTAATAATTTTGTGAGTAAGTTGGAGACAAAAGCAATTACTTCACACGTCAGGTAAAGCCAGCTTTTCAGAGAAACCCTTCCGACCCACTTGGTTTAGTGATTGTCCCTAACACCTAAGTGGGTCTGGCCACCTTGTTTCTGCTTTTCATGGATACTTGATTCTATGATTCACTTGTTACTGTCTTTCCCTAATTTGGTTGTCAGCTTCAGGAACACAGTCTGTTTTATATTGTCTTTTCTCCAGCACAATGATGAGCTTTTGATGAGGTGCTCACAATATTTATAAAAGGAATATTTCAAAGTGTAGTGCATATGTACCTGCAAGTTTGAGTGCCTGCTATATCATGGCAAAATGTCTCATGGAGATAAAGAACAAAACTATATGTACAGCAAGATTAGAAAACATATACATCCATTGGAGACCATTTGTAATGCTTGCCTTAATCACCTTTCTATTATTGGCACAGTGTTCAGAGAGTGAAATCACAGCTAGTTTTCACCCTCTGGATGCAGACCCCCCTGGATTCCAATTCTGATTCTTTCTCTGTGGAGCTAGGTGATTGTGGGCCCGCCACCTATGCTTTTCTTTCTCAGCGGGGTAACAATTTCTAGTTTCATATGGTAGCTATGTGAGGGAAAATATATGATTCTACCTAAATCACTTAGAACCATAAGTACAAAGCAAGCACTCAATAAATAGTAGTTATTATTATTTGAGCTACTATTAATCATACATGGCTCTGTCCTTTGATGTTTAGAGTCTTAGCCACTCAGGTGTTTCATCATTCAGTGCCCTGTTTCATCATTCCCCACTGTAGTTTAGGAAAGCTATAAAATTCCAGGACAGTGTTTTCTTATGCCAATGAGTCTGCTGTGAAAGCATCTTGTGGGTCCCCAATGGAGAAATATGTATATTTCTAATTCTCCAAAGGCCTTTTACTGAAAAATCTCAAAATATTATTCATAGACATGGCATTCATGCTGAATAGGTCTTATGCAGCATGAATCATGAGTAACTACTAATTTCTGGAAATTCCTGTCCTATATGAAATTCATAGAAAAAAAAAAGAACCTTTATTTCTGCAATAGTGCCTTTTAGACATATGTTTCAACTGGCTTCCCACATGTTTTACTTGATTGTTGCTACAATGATTTTAAATAGATGATACATCAGTGATAGCATGTGTTTTATAGTTTAGAATCTTGCCTCAGTAGCTATATAATCCCATGCATCTTCTTGCAGAGTTAGGAAATTAGAAATGGAGTGAACTGTTATTTAACTTCTGTAAGCAATATTTTAAACTAGTAGAACCATACATCAATTCTACTTTTATCTTGGTGGTGCATTGTTTTAATTAGGAAACTTTGGATTGCAAGGGAAAGAAACCAGTTGCAATTAACTCCAGCTAAAAGGCAATTATAATAAGAATGCAGGGTGTTTCACAGAATCTTACATAGAAATTCAGCCAAGTTTTAGAAATTACAAAAACAATAAACAGAAGTTGGAATGTGCTCTTTACTTCCTTCTGCACATGTGCTTCAAACTCTTCTGGAAAAACAGGCTTTCTCTGACACATTGTCCACGTGGACATAAGAATCTTAAAATCTAACGTAATTCCATTATCAAGTCTTACAACCATGTTTTGTTAATATGTACTGGTTTAATACAGCTGCTATCTTATATTCATACTTCAAAAAATTGATAAAGGACCTTAATATATAAAATATTTTCACATAATGATTCAATTTTGGGTATCCTAAAAAGTAATTGCAAGTGGTGATAAAAGTTGTAATCATTAAGATAATTATCAATGTGCTATATGTATTAAAATTTAGCTACTATATTCACTAATGAAAGAATCCTACTTAAGTAATGGCCTACTCTTTTTGTGGAAAACTGTTTTTTAATACATAAATAATTTGTTACATTGAAAGAATAGTGATATTTTGTTGAACATAAAAAATGGATGTGAAATGTGTTGTAGAGCTAATAATAAATATTTCAGTAGAAAATAATGCAATTTTCCTAAGTATATTTAAAGTAACCTGGACATTCTTAAAGGGTATAAATTGGTTGTATGTATTTAACATGTTGGAAAATACTTAATACTTTTTTAATGCATGGTTTCTCAGTGTCATGTTGATATGAATTGTGTATCTCTAGAATAAATAATTAACATGTTAAATATTTTTGATAAAAGTATTTTTTTCTAATAGCATTTAGAGAAAAATGTAAATTTAAAACAAAGTCAGAATAAAAATTAAATTAAGAAAATATTGGAATGAAATAAGAATAAAAAGTATGCATACTAGTTTTCTTTGAATAAAAGAAAAGTTGCTCTTAAGACACTTTTTAAAAAAAATTTATTGATTTTTTATGGAGAGAAAGAGAGAGGGATAGAGAGTTAGAAACAAAGATGAGAGAGAAACATTGATGAGCTGCCTCTTGCACATTTCCTACTGGGGATTTGCCCACAACCAAGGTACATGGTTGACCGGAATTTAACCTGGGACCTTTCAGTCTGCAGGCTGATGCTCTATTCACTGAGCCAAACCGGTTTCCCCTGCTCTTAGACTTTTATGTTTCAACCCTTTTATTTTAAAAATCATCTGTTACTTTATTTTACACTATTACCTAAATGTTATCTTTCTTACTAATGTCTTTTAAAAGTAAGTGATGGCTTCATTTATTAATACTGCTCCTCTAAATAGGTTAGTGTTACTACAGCAAAAGAAAATAAACCTCTAGTGAGAACTCCTTTCATAACATATTTATTTAAATATAGTTATTTTTTATTTGATTATTACTTAACTGGTATAAAAAGACAAGCCATATCTGATTTTTATTTTATTTTTTTTGTATGCCATAGTTCATGTGTTTTCTCTCTGTTTTATTTTACTCTTGATAGATTTCAGTAGAAATGAAAAAACAGTTTGAAAATTCAGTAATTATAGGCTTTGTATGGTGGAACTGGCACCACTGGCTTATTTCAAAATGTAAATTGCACATTTAGATATTAGGGACTTATGTGCCCTGGTACCTTTACCAGAGGAGAAACACAACCTTGCCTGAACATTTATATCTATGAGGAACCACTGACCTTCAGTTAGTGCTATTAAAATTTTAAAAATAATTTCATTCAATTGAATGGTTCTGGGAATAATTTATTTTAAAAGGATGATATTATCTTAATTAAAAGTGCATTTATGTGTGAAAACATAAGGTCAAATGCATTTCTGTTTTACCTATTATCTAGACATATGAACAAAAAAGTCATAAATTATTAAAATTGTAATTATTATACTCTTAAAATTGTTATTTTACCTATGTCTGTGAGACTTCAGCTTCTCCTTTTAAATTAATGAAGATCATATTGACTAAGCATTTTTGACTGATCTAAAGTGACTATAGCTCATTTTTTAAAAATTGCATCTGCACTTAAAATTTTAAAATTAATTTTGTAATACTCTGTTAGACCTTATGAAGACAAGTATATTAAGTTGTATACAAGAAGTTTAAAATGAAGATAATTGTATAAGTGATTTAGAAGACACCCTTGATGTTTTCTCATTTCCCATCAAGTTCTCATTAACATCATCAAATCCCAGAAGTGTATTTTGTATTTTAATTAATTCATTCTGAAACAAAAGAGTTTGATTAACCAATTACTCCAGTTTACATATTGATTTCCTCACATTGGGTTAAATATAGCACAGGATATATTAAAAAGTAAAATTCAAGGTCTACATGAATATGAGGTTTTGTATTTTCAAAACACAAGGTTTATTTATACATGAATTCAATAAGAAGCGTATTTCATTTGGTTAAGAAATTTATATTATATGATTATCAAATCTATCTCTGTTAATCCTCTTCCAAACACAGTGAGCTCTTTGACGTGCATAAAGATTGTCCTTTCATGTTCCTGATGCTTATTGCATGTCTTTTCCTGAACAAAAACTGTATGAATAAGACTGGAAGAAAGGGAACATTTAAGAGAGCTGAGCAATCAGAACTTTTCTCTGCGATGTCTGATTCTGGCAGGAGTTGCAGGATATATACCATTTATGCCTGGCAGAGTGAGAGGAAGAAAAGGGGTAGGAAGGACACTGCAGGAAAAATGTGACTTCATTTATTTGTTCACTATCTGATCATTCATTTATTCATTCATTCATTGAGTTAGTCAATCATTCATCATCACATTACATACTAAGAATATAAAGTTGCATATTCTGATGTATAGTTCCCAGCATAAAAATACTCAAGCAGACACAATTAAATTATAAAAAATTCTATTATAAAGTTTGTCTTTAGTATTAACAAGAAAAAAAGAAAAGGAAACTATTAACTTGCAAAAGGATTTATCCAATTTTTGCATATGATAGGAAGGTTCTGGGCCTTATACAATGTGTACTTCAAGAAGAGATGAGAAGACAAACAATTCTATAAAGAAAAATAGAAGTGCTGGCCAGAGTAGCTTAGTGGGTTGAGCACAGTCCTGTGCACCAAAAATGTTGCTAGCTTGTTTCCAGATGAGGGTACATACTGGGGTTGTGGGTTCCATCCCTGGTTGGGGCATGGTGGTTCTCTCTGACATGGATGTACCTTTATCTCCTTTCTTCTCTCTAAGCATATTCTCTGGTAAGCGTTTAAAACAAGAAGAAGGAGGAGGAGGAGGAGGAGGATGAGGATGAGGAGGAGGAGGAAGAGGAGGAGGAGGAGAAGGAGGAGGAGGAGTTCTATTTTTGTTTTCATTAGTTGTTTTTAAAAATGTAAATTTCTGGAGTTTCAGATAAAATGCAATGTTTTGAATATCCATTCATTCAAATTGCAGGGGATCAGAATACTTGACCCCAAGATATACCACTTTGGCATTTGGATTATTTTGAACTGAAGGCAATCAACACAGAATTTGGTTAAGGGGCCTGCTCAGAAAGATACCTAATACCAGAGATAACTTATATCTGAATGACCTGTCTAGAGGGCAGGACAAACATCTAATTACTAAGCATCTCCTTAAATGTCCTGTGAATGCCCTCCTCCCCTCTGAAGCCCCAGGCCCTGTACCATAGCTTAGCTGGGAATGGCATTTAAACTTCAACTGGCTCTATTTGCCCTTAGGTGTTATATTTTTATGAGACAACTGTACAAATTATTTTTTCTCCAGTTAATCTGTTTTATGTCATGTTAATTTTTAGACCTGCCAAAGCATAGAAGAGTAGAAGGAATTTTTTTCCCCCAACAAAATAGTTTATTAAAAAAATAAGCACGGATAGTGCTAGAAATTTCAAAAATGTTATTTTATTACCATAGCAATATATTTAGGAGAATTTTATTATTCAAAAATAATCAAGCTGTTTATTTAGAATAACTTTGATCAATATTTCTAATTTTGACTATGAACAATATAAAATCTATTGAAATCTGTTAAGGAATTGTTTTTGCGAAGTACTGGAGGCTAAAAGTACCACAACCTCTGCACATTGGTGACCTAGGGATATTAGTAGTGAAGTTTCAGTCTGAATCCAAAAGCCCCCAAACCAGGAGAGCAAGAGGTACAAGTTCTTGTCTAAGTTTAAAGGCCTGAGAACATGGAGCAAAAATGGTTTAAGCTCCAGTCCAAAGGCAGCAGCAGATGTCCCAACTCAATAGTCAGACACACAAAGAGAGAATTCTTCCTTTCTCTGTATTTTTTTTTCCTACTCTGGTCCTTAAAAGTGTGGATGCTGCCCACCAACATTAGGGGTAATTATCTGTTTTAATGAGACTGCTTTACTTCACTGATTCAAACACTAATGGCTCCCAGAAACGTGCTCCTAGTCAGACCCAGACATTTTTAAATAAATAGGTAGGCATTACTGATAATTCTCAGGGGGAAAGGGGTGAGAGGTGTACAGGGAAAGACTGGACAAAAATCATACACCTATGGATGAGATCAATGGGAGGGAGCTAAGGGCAGAGGGAGGGGTGGGAGCTGGGTGGAGGGGTGCTATGGAGGGGAAAAAAAGAGAAACAAATGTAATAATCCGAATAATAAAGATTTAATTAAAAAAATAGGTAGGCATTGTTAACCATCATATAATACGTGTTTGTTTTTTTAAGCAAAAATCTAATCATTGACTTTGATAAAAACCATTAGCAAACTTTAAAAACAAAATATGTTTTTTCTTTATTTTTAGAAAGAAAGCAAGGGAGAAGTAGAGATAAAAACATCAAAGATGAGAGAGGAACATCATTGATTGGCTGCCTTCTTCACACCCATGCTGGGGGGATTGAGCCTGCAATCTAGGCATGTGCCCTGACCAGGAATCAAACCTGTGACCTCTTAGTTCCTGAAACGATGCTCAATCACTGAGAACCATCATCCAGGCCATTAGCAAACATTTTAATTAAAAAAAAATTATTTGAGGGAAACATTAAAATCAAAGTATTTCACTATTTCTAACTTTAGCAAACATCTGACAAAACTAATATATCAGTGTAGTTAACTTCTCAGTCCAAAGTGTTTCTTCTCAAGACACATCCAAGGATATATTTTTAAAAATATATTTTATTGATTTTTTACAGAGAGGAAGGAGAGGGATAGAGAGTTAGAAATATTGATGAGACACATTGATCAGCTGCCTTGCTCTCACTGGGGATGTGACCACAACCAATGTACATGCCCTTGACCGGAATCGAACCTGGGACCGTTCAGTCCACAGACCGACACTCTATCCACTGAGCCAAACCGGTTTCGGCCCAAGGATCTTTATTCAACCTCTGCAAATATCAAAATTATAAATTTTTGAATTTATTAAATTTATTATTTTATGATATAACTGTAATAGGTGGCAAGGAGGAAATGCATGTGAAAATAAAGAATGCCTAAAAATAAGAATTAAGCAAAATTGAATGGAGAGTTGTGACTATCAAAGATCAGAGAAAGTCACATTACAGATCCTTGTTT
>PVJN01010869.1:0-55860 GCA_004026805.1 Lasiurus borealis
TTATATCTCATGCCTGGCAAAATACTTCACTATATGCTAATATTTTATTGAAGTCAATGAGCACACAAAAGTAGAGGAACTAAATATGAAACAACTATTTTAAAATGGCTTTTTTATTTATCACTTAGTAAATGACTAACATTTTATAATTCTTAGTGTATTTTGCTTATAGAATTCACATATAACAAGCCAAACTGAAGAAGTGTTGCATTCATTTCCTTTATGCACAGGCATACCATTTCTTTCCACTAATACTAATAGCATAACATTTGTCACCCAAGAATTCAGAGTAAAGTTGTACCTCTGTGATATTTACTGACTAATTTTATCAACATAGAATATATTTTGAAGTAGGCATTATACCCATACTTCATTTTTTAAAAAAATAGGGGGGGGAAAGATGCAGAAAATTAAGTCACTTACCCAGGCTCACACAGGAAAAGGGGTAAGAGCCATAACTCAAATTCCCCTTTCTCATATTAATATAAAAATAAATAAATAACCAAGCAAGCTAGTGTCTTATCTCTTTACTATGCTTTTCCTTCTATAGGATGTCCCAAAATAACATATACACACATTTTGAATAATTATAAAGGTAGTATTTATTAAAATACATTGCATCATTTTCAAAATTGAGCTATCAATTGGTAAAATGTATATACATTTTTTTGGGACACTCTGTACATGTCTGGCTGTATTTTACAATGTTTAATTGACCTAGAGCAGTGGTTCTCAACCTGTGGTTCGCAACCCCTTTGGCAGTCGAATAATCTTTTCACAGGGGTCACCTAAGACCATCAGAAAACACGTATTTTGGATGGCCTTAGGAACTGAGACACTGCTCCTTTATCCATCTCCAGGTGGGTCTGCCCACATGCAGATATGCCTACATACAAGTACCCGGCATGATGACATCATTGTGCCAACCCCATCACATACATCCCATACAAATACAGGTGCATGTGTCGGGGTTGGCACCATAATGTACATATGTGTAGAGTGCAGCTACCATAATGTCACACATGTGTAGAATGCAGCTACTGTGTAGAGAGCAGCTACTCTGTAGAGAGTAACTACTGTGTAGAAAGCAGCTGCTGTGTTGAAAGCAGCTACTCTGTTAAAAGCAGCTACTGTGTTGAAAGCAGCAGTATTGGAGGTAAAATGACACTTCATGAATTAAAATAACTGGGTAAATGTAAATTCATGTACTGTGAAATCATCAACTACTGCAAAAAAAAATCTGTACCATGGGAACATAATCTGAATGCTGATTGGTCTTTTTATATTCAGCTGTGGTTTATGTGAATACCGCCCTCTTTTGATAGTAACAGGTATGTGAAAAAACAACAACACAGAGAATGGTAAATCATAGGAAACTTCAAAGAACTGTATTGACTGTACTATGCCATGTATCATCTTTTGTATTATTAAAGCTATTGCTATTTATTATTTTCATTAGCAAATCATCCCATGACAATGGATTGTGTAGAGAAGAATGTTAAGAAAATAAAGTATAGTGAGGATTTTTACAGTATGATTTTACTTCAATAAGTACAGCAGGAATTGAGAAACCACAATGTTGTGACGTTCTATCGGCCAAATCTATGAAAGTGAACAAACTAAAATGCCATTTTGATAACAACCATCTGAGCTTTGCTGGCAAGAATACCAACTATTTTAGAAGCAAAGCTAGTGGACTCAAGAAAGCCAGGCTTGATACTGGTGGCAAGTACCACAAACAAAATGTAGCAGCCGTTGAACCTTCATATTTGGTGGTACTTAGAATCGCCAGAGCTATGAAACCTCACATCATTGCTGAGGATTTACTGTTGCCAGTGATCAAAGACATTGTTCAAGTTATAATTGGAGATGAATTTGTTTCAAAATTGAGTGCAATTTATTTATCTAATGACACTATCCACAAAAGAATAGATGACATCTCTGCTGATATTCTTTTTTTAAATATATTTTATTGATTTTTTTACAGAGAAGAAGGGAGAGGGATAGAGAGCTAGAAACATCGATGAGAAAGACATCAATCAGCTGCCTCCTGTACACTCCTACTGGGGATGTGCCCACAACCAAGGTACATGCCCCTGACCGGAATTGAACCCAGGACCCTTCAGTCTACAGGCTGATGCTCTATCCACTGAGCCAAATCAGTTTCAGCTGTCTGCTGATATTCTTGATCAGGTAATCCAGGAAATTAAATCTCCTCTATTTCTAATATTTAGTATCCAGCTTAATGAATCTATAGATGTTGCAAACTGTTCACAGTTGCTGGTTTAGATAAGGTATGTTAATGATGGCTACTTTAAAGATGAGTTTCTTTGTTGCAAACCTCTTGAAACAACAACTACTGTACATGATATATTTGACATAGATGGTTCATTTCTGAAAGAGCATAAAATATCTTGGGAAAAGGTTTGCGGTGTTTGCACAGATGATGCTCCAGCTATGCTAGGATGTTAATCTGAATTTCAACATTTGGTACTGAATGAGTTACCAAAAGTCATCGGAATTCACTGAATGATTCATAAGCAAATATTAGCAACAAAGACACTGCCACAAGAGTTATAAGAAGTAATGAAAAGCATCATAAGTTCTGACAATTTTGTAAAGGCAGTCAACTGTTTCTGCAATTGTGCAATGAGTTGGATGTGCCAAACAATGCTCTGCCATTTCACACTGAAGTGAGATGGTTATCAAGAGGAACAGTTTTAAAATGTGTTTTTGAGCTTCGTGATGAACTTAAAAGGTTTTTTAGAAAGCAAGACCCCAGTTTGAAGCACTATTCAGTGATAAAAGTGAACTGCAACTGAAAACCGTTTGGCTCAGTGAATAGAGCAGCAGCCTGTGGACTGAAGTGTCCCAGATTTGATTCCAGTCAGGGGCATGTACCTTGGTTGTGGGCACATCCCCAGTGGGAGTTGTGGAGGAGGCAGCTGATCTATGTTTCTCTCTCATCAATGTTTCTGGCTCTCTATCCCTCTCCCTTACTCTCTGTAAAAAAAATCACTAATATATATATATATATATATATATATATATATATATATATATATATTAAAAAAAACAACAACAACAACAGTGAACTGCAGAAAATAGCTTACTTAGTTGACATCTTTGCCATCTTGAATGAGTTAAATTTATCACTGCAAGGATCAAATGCAATATGCCTTGATTTGTCTGAAAATATCCAACCATTGCAAATGAAACTTCAGCTTTGGCAAAAAATAAAAAATAATAAATAAATAAATAAATAAATAAATAAATAAATAAATAAAATTTACATGTTGCCTACCTTATTTGCTTTCTTTGATTAACATGACATTGAACCAGACAAAAGGATTACGATGATAATTTCTGTGAAAGAACACTTGCACATAATTGCAGATGAAATTTCATCATACTTTCCTAATAATCTACCTGACACCCCATTTGCACTTGCCATAAGTCCATTTACATTCAAAGTTGAAGATGTTTCTAAGACAGCACAAGAGGAGTTCATTGAACTTATTAACAGTGATGCAGCGAGAACTGATTTCTCTACAATGCCAGTTACAAAATTGTAGAGAAATCAGTTCTCGCTGCATCACTGTTAATAAGTTCAACAACTTCTTGCAGTCATATCCTGTTCTGTCTGAGACTGCGTTGTACCTTCTTCTTCCATTTCCAAAAACATATCTTTTTGAAACAGAATTTTGTTGGTTATCAAGTCTAAATACAGAAGTAGACTTGCTGTGAAATATGATTTTCGTTGTACTCTCACAAAGACTGCCCTGAGAATTTCTGATCTGTTGAGAAAGAAGCAATCTCAGTCACTGCATTGACATTGGTTTTTTCGCATACTGTCACAAAATGTAACAATGTAGTTTACTGTTCTTATATAAAGACTGTTACCCATGCTACACCATGCTTTAAGACAAAATGTCATTTATTTGTAATTAGAAATAAACATTGCACATTGTTTTTGTGATAATCACTATGCTTCAATTATGTTCAATTTGTAACAATGAAAATATATTCTGCATATCAGATTTTTACATTATAATTCATAACAGTAGCAAAATTATAGTTATGAAGTAGCAATGAAAATAATGTTATGGTTGGGGGTCAACACAACATGAGAAACTGTATTAAAGGGTCGTGGCATTAGGAAGGTTGAGAACCACTAACCTAGAGCTTGAAGTAAAATAATACAGCTGGAAAATAAAGAGGGAAAAGGACATTGCAGACAGTACAAAAAATCTTACAGAAAGATATGAAGGTATAGCCCCAGGAAAACATTAAATATTCACAGTGATTGAAATAAAGTGTCCTATTGGACTTGTCACAGAGGAAGCAAGTAAGGGACACATTATAGGTATGGTTTTTTTTAATGCTAAACTAAAAAAAATCTATTGGATATTTTTAAGCAGGAGAGAAGCATATTTTAATTTATATTTAGGAAAAACCGTCTAACCTGCCTATTAACAATATCACCAGAGACAATATTTAATAGTTTTGTCTTTGAATTTAAAGTTAAACAGAATTTTCTGCCCTGAACAATTGGTACAATACTGTTAGCATCAGTAAATTTCCAAGAGAAAAAATAAACGTTAATAAAACTTGACTTCTACCTTCCAGCAAAACCTGGTTTGATATTTAAAAAACTTGTCATGTTCTAAAACTGAAATGATTTTTATCAATATATGTTTGCTTTGGCATTTCATCATCAGTTGACATTCTTGACTTTAAGAAGACATGTCTTATTAGTATGACCCATAGCATTATTTAATGGTTACTTCTAGTGCCACTATAAATTTATAGAGCTTTGGTGCCTGCAGCATGGATTCCATCTTCAGAAGAGCAAGTCGAAGACAATGGATGACTTCTCTGGGGGTTCCCAAAGTATATTCTGTGTTAGGAGGGATATTAATAAGTTTTAAGTAAATGTACCAATGCCTTTAATATATTTATATTTCTCATATATCAAAAAAGATTTTCCAAGACACATTGGCCAAGGGACATTTACTTTCCTCCTAAGCAACTTGGGATCACACATGAAGAGAATTGCATTGTAAAAATAAAATCACAATATGTTAGATATGTATTCTGTAACTGACATTCTGGTAGCAGAATTATATAATTTTATACTAGAGGCCTGGTGTACAAATTTGTGCACCAGTGGGGTCCCTTGGCCTGGCCTAGAGAATTGAGCTGAAAGTGGCTCTCTGACATCCCCTGAGGGGTCCCAGATTGTGAGAGGGTGCAAGCCAGGCCAAGAGACCCTACTAGTTCACGATTAGGGCCAGGAAGGGTCTCAGGAGGTTGGCCAGCCGGGAAGGACTACAGAAGGGATCCAGGGCATGTCCGGTCCTTCTCACTCAATTCCCATCAGCAGGACCCCAACAGCAAGCTAACCTACCAGTCAGAGCATCTGCTCCTTGGTGATCAGTGCACATCATAGTGACTAGTCACCTAGTCAACTCTCTGCCCCCTGGTGATCAGTACAGTCATAGTGAGTAGTTGAGCTACCTTATTATATTATTAGCACATTACACTTTGATTGGTTAAATGACCAACTGGGCGACCAGGCACTTAACATATTAGGCTTTTATTATATAAGATAATTTCATTGAGTATAACATTTAAAAATAATTCTAAATTGTAGGCATGTAACTAACAGTGATAAACTGAAGCTCAAAGAAGTTAAGTGCATATAATTATTGGCAGAACTGGCATTTGGAATTTAATATATATAACTATGGGATCTACATTCTTGTCACTATCCTTCAGAGAAAAGAATATAGCAAAAAAACTAGAAATAGAGTGGCAATTCAAGGAGGAAATAACAACAAGGAATCAGACCTGAAGAAAATCCAATAAGAGCACAATGTCTACCTGTGAGTGTCTAACATAACAGTTAGCTCTTACAAGGCAGGATGTCTGAACAGGTATATATTTCAAACACTTAGGTTATGTTTGAAGTCCAAAGTCCAATCTCTAAGAGGAAAAGAGAGAGGGAAATGGAACAAAAAATTCTCAGGATCTTGGAAGGTAAGATATGAAGACTGGATCATAGGAAGAATTAGACTATAACCACAAGAATTTAAAAAATGAATGAAACCTGGTGAGCATTACTATCTGGAACCACAGTGATACTCAGGTATAGAGGGAGAATGGTAAGGAGGATAGAATTCTCTCTTGGACAACCTAGACTCAAAGGTGGATCTGTCATTTAACCAGCTTTAGATCACCATCTTGAAACTCAAATTATGAATCATCATCATCATAATAATATCTTCCTATCTCCTGTATGGTTAAAAACAGAGACAAGTTTATGTAAACATGGTGACTATAACATTTGGCAATTAAAAGCATATGAAAATGATAGCATTGTCATTATATTATAGAATTATATGCATTCATATGACCAAAATTGTTACAAAGAGCAAAATTTACTTAGTAGTAATACATTATTGTTTATGTTGGAATTGATCATCTTTTTTTTTAATATATATATATATATATATATATATATATATATATATATATATATATATATATATATTTGTATTGATTTAAGGGAGGAATAGAGAGGGAGAGAGAGAAACATCAAAGATGAGAGAGAATCATCTATCAGCTGCCTCTTGCATCCCCCATGTTGGGGATCAAGCTTGCAACATGGGCATGTGCCCTGACAGGGAATCAAACCCTTACCTCATGGTTCATGGGTCAATGCTCAACCACTAAGCATGCTGGCTGGGTTGATCATCCTATATAATAAAATCCTAATATGCAAATATACTGAATAGCAGAACAACTGTCTCTACGATGCTCATTGACCAGCAGGGGGAAGATGTTCAACTCGGGTGCTGCCCCCTGGTAGTCAATGTACTCCCACAGGGGGAACACTGCTCAGCCAGAAGCCAGGCTTATGGCTGAAGAGTACAGTGGCGGTGTTGGGAATGGGCCTAACCGGGCAGGTAAACATCCTCTGAGGTGCCCTGGAGTGTGTGCACTGGGTCTTACGTCTTTATATTACCTATAAGAAATGTGTATTATATCATTACAGACTATATAGAGATGACATTTATTTCTCACAATTAGCACAGCTGATTTATTATACACACATAGTAGAATTTTAAAAACTGTATTCTGTCATATTTTTCATCTATATTTCTGCTTAACATTTTTGGGTGAAATTTTGAAATGTTAGAAAGAAAATAGGTTCTAAACGAGTTAATAGATATATAGTTCCATGTTTCAGACTCTGTTCTGTTAGTACATATTTAGTTCTCTTTTAATATTTCTGTATAGTAAATTTCACAGATTTTTAAGCATACACTTTGATTCGATTCAACAAATGTATACATCTCTATCAGCATGTTGAATACTTCCGTCACCCTCAAAAGTTTCTCTGTGCCAATTTCCAGGCAGACACAATAATTGAATTACATTTCTCCCACCATAGACTAGTTTTGCCTATTTGACAACAATATTTAAATGATTTATACATTATCTACTTTTCCTATAAGATTTCTTTCACTCAGTATGTTGAGTTAGTTGCAACCATTTTTCTCTTCTTTGGCTAATATATGAGAATTCTGATTATTCCACATCTTTATAAAAATTTAATATTTTTAGTCTTTTTTATGTAAATATATTTGCATGGTATCTCATATGGTTTTAACGTTTATCTTTCTAAGAATTAATAATGTTAAATATTTTCCTGTGCTTAATGGTTACTCATATAACTTTCTTTATGAAGTGTCTTGTTCAAGTATTTTGCCTATTGGGGACGTGGCCGCAACCAAGATACATGCCCTTGACCGGAATCGAACCTGGGACCTTTCAGTACGCAGGCCGATGCTCTATCCCCTGAGCCAAACCGGTTTGGGCTGCCTATATATATATTTTTTAATTTCAGGATACTTTACTTTGTAATATTGAGTTGTTGTTTCTTAGATATTTGTGATGTAATTTTTATTAAATATATGATTTCTGATCATTCCCTACTATATTGTTTCATCATGCTTTTATACAGAATTTTTAAGTCTTTGCCTTTTAATTCTGGGATGTTAGATCATTTGCATTTGATGTAATTTTTTACATGGTTCAATTTAAATTTACCATCTTCATATTTATTTTCAATTTTTTTCTGTTAATATATTTTTCTTTATATATATTATCTATATTGCCTTCATCTGCTCCTTTTTTGATTTACTTTGGATTAACTAAATATGTTTTATGGTATTTTTATTTCCTTTGTTTGCTTATTAGCTATAACTATTTTAATAATTGCTTTGGAGTTTATATATCTTTAACTTATCACAGTCTACCTTCAAATACTATAATAACACTTTATGTAAAAAAACACAATATGGTGATTGTGTGTGTAGTGGGGGAGGGGATAAAAAGAAAAAGAAATAGGAAATGTAAACCATTATGCTTTGTTCTTTTTCTTCCATTGACACTTTTCACCTTTGTTGTAATATATTTTATTTTTACATATATATTTTAATATATTTTATTGATTTTTTACAGAAAGGAAGGGAGAAAGATAGAAAGTCAGAAACATCAATGAGCGAGAGATATCGATCAGCTGCCTCCTGCATGCCCCACAGTGAAGATGCGCCCGCAAGCAAGGTACATGCCCCCGACCGGAATCGAACCTGGGACCTTTCAGTCCGTAAGCCGACACTCTATCCACTGAGCCAAACGGGTCTCGGTATATATATATTTTTAAATTCATTATAGTGAATTAAAATGTCCTCAATAAACATTATATAATGACTAGGGGACTAGCGCACAAAATCCGTGCACAGGTACAGTTCCTAGGCCTGGCATGTGATCAGGGACATCTTCCCCGCTGCAGGTGACTCTACTCCCCACCACCACCCAACCCAGGTTCCCCATTTTGCCATCAATCAATCGCAGCCTACTAGCTGGGGGGAGGGGTTCAGAAGTTGGCCATTCCCGCCTGCTGGCCAACCTTCCCCTCCACCCCCCGCCACCTGTCACCCTCTATGTGTGGGTGACAAACTGGGTAGGGGCCTTGGCTTGGCATCACCCACATATGCCTCCACCTACCCCCAGTTCCCCTTCCTGCATCAGGCTATCAGGGCCTGCGGGCTGGGGGCAGTTCCTGCATTGAGTGTCTGCTCCCTGGTGGTCAGTGTGCAATATAGCCACCAGCCTTTCTGCTCTTCAGTTGATTTGCATACTACCTCTTTATTATTTAGGATCATTTAGACAGCCCCAGGCCTTCGTGAAAACAAGATATCCTTTATATTAAAGATGAAACACCAATGCTTCAGTGACTTACTAAAGGCTCTGATTGCTGGTGAATTAAACCTTTCAAAAATAACATTGGCTCCCAAATACAAATATGTTCCAGATATCAGCTGACCATCACCCTAAAAATCAAACCCACAGCTAATTTGTATAACTGACATTATTTTATATCACCTTTTAAAATGCATAGGAGCAAGCAAGAAATCTTCTAAAACCTGAGGCTATCTTCACTATGATGCCTGTTTATAATAATGACAGGATGTAAGGTATTTTAAGGAAAGAAATAAAGAATCAAAAAAAAAAAAGTTTGCAAACCATAACATTCATGATAATAAATTAAGAAACCCTAACTGCCAGGCTATGAAACTCAATTGATGGGCAGTAGCCCTGAAATAAACAAAAAAAAAAAATCACAAGTTTTAGAAACCAATAAAACTGATGTGATAATAAATCTGTTGCATAAAATGCAGGAAGTTGGATCATACTGTATGCAAAAGGCCAACTTTGTGAAAGTGACTGCTAAAGGATATTTACAATAAACACTGGGTTGAAAAGCAACATATTTCCCCATTACACAAAACAAAACAAGCCAAACTGAACCTTTATCAAACGTGAATGGATAGGGTTCTTTCTATATAACTTAAAGCTGTATTAGGCTTTACCTGAAGATCTTATGTCTCAATATAAATTAAAGAGGCAGAATTTATATTGTGAGAATGATCCTAATACCTCTGCCTCTGTGTTTGAGATGATGACAAGGGAGTGGAGACAAATAAAACTCTCTGTACTACAAGGTCAGATTGGCCTCTCTTGTTTGAAGGTCAGAGGTAGCTTTTGTCAGATCAAATATAAATATTTTTATTTATGTATTTGTGTATACTTTATGGGAAGTAAAAAGCACATAGGTATTAATTTCCATGAACTTGGGCTACAACCCACGGAAGATATAGAATATTTACATCACTACAGAGTAATTACGTTCTTTCACTCAGTCCTCACTGGCAGCAAACTTGTCCTCATTTATATCTGATTAATTAGTGCTGGCATCCATAAGTTTCACAAAAATGGAAACCTAGATTTATGCTCCTAGCTGGGATTAGATCTACCCTCCCACTTGAAAGAAGTAAAAAGTCAGAAAAAATATATGCATTGAGAGGGAGTATTTAATGGCAGTGGACATCAGCCAATAAAAATCAAGTGATCCCGGAGACAGAGGAAACAAATGAGTTGAGCCTCACAGTCCCTGTTTACTGCCATTATGTGAAATTCCAGGTGGCTGCTTAGAGCTGAGGGACCCAGGCAGAGCAAGAAAGACCTCTTGAGGAAAAGACCCAGTGCTGAGTCAGGAAGATGCAAGGGGCTGGAATTTGCAGGGCATAAGACCAGCCATAGGATTTGGGTGACCCACACAGGGATTCCCTTAATCACTTAGCAAAATACTAACCAGATCATGTTCATCAGTGAAACATGTCCAAGTGAAAGTAGCAGCCACTATAGATAATTAGAAGGAAGAGCATTCACACAGACCAGGAATAGTGCCCAGGCAAATGGGAACACCGCATAGTTTATAGGGAACTGGGTAGAGAATTCAGAAAGGTCTTGTTTCAGTGAAAAGGGATAATTAAACCTAAGCTAAAAACTTCCCTTGACTCATATAACATTCATTAAGAGCAAGACCTGCAAGGATCAAACCATTTCCAAGTAGCATAACTGCATTTTCAGGGTGAAAAAAAAAATATTTTAGGGAACACAAAGAATATCAGGCAATAAATAATGTAAAATCCATAAAGTCCAGCATCCAATAGTAATATATTAGGCATGTAAAGAAACAGATAAATGTGATGTGAAATTAAGAAAAGATCAGCCGAAACCGGTTTGGCTCGTTGGATAGAGCATCAGCCTGCAGACTGAAGAGTCCTGGGTTCGATTCCGGAAAAGGGCATGTATCTTGGTTGCAGGCACATCCCCAGTAGGGGGCATGCAGGAGGCAGCTGATCGATGTCTCTCTCTCATCGATGTTTCTAGCTCTCTATTCCTCTCCCTTCCTCTCTGTAAAAAATCAATAAAATACATTAAAAAAAGAGAAAAGATCAATCAATAAAAACCCACTAAAATCTAGCTCAGATCTTAGAAAATTTAGATCAGAACATTAAAGCAGTAACTTATTACTGTATTAGATATGGTTTAAAAGATTGAGAAAGATTTAATGTGTGAAAACATGAAATATATAAAAAGTAATTGATGAAAATCACAATGCATCCAGAGAAAATACCCACATTTCTGCATGCATTCTCATATTTATATGGATATTATCCACTTGATTTTCCAATTAGATTCATTAGTATTTTTTACATAATATTTCTAATTTGTTTGCAACATCTGGGTCATCTTTTGGTCTGCTACTATTAACTGTTTCCTTTCAGGATTGTGGGTCACACTTTATTATTTTTGTGTAATACTTAGTTGAGTGCTGGAGAAGTTTATAACAACTCACTGAGATTGAAGCTAGTCAAATCTATTTTCAGAAAGTGCTGTTAGCTTCTGACAGAGTTCTAAGTACCAGCTGAGTTGATATGTGGCAATGTCCTCTTCTTTTGGACTTGTTCCAGATTTAGTTTGATTCGGTTCCAAAAAAGTAGAATCAACATTTTCTTATGACTGTTAGCCATACTGTGAGACATAGTTTTTACTTTCTGACAGGTAAGTAAGGTGTAATACAGGTTTTGGCAGAACAAACCCTATACCCAGTTTTGAAAGCATGTTCACCATAAGTAATGAAACTTTAACCTCCTAAATCTCAATTGCCTAATCCACAAACTAGATTTACTAATACCTCCATTATAGCATGGGTATAAAGAACCAATGAGATAAAGGGCTTAACAGAATACCTGGCCCTTAAAATTTGTCAAGTGAAGAAGTGGAATTCTAAAGCTAGGTTGTTAGATACCAGTGCCACACTCTTACAGTGGTGGAGAAATACAGAAATGAACCATGGAGAAATACTCAGATGCTAAGATACATGTGAGCTGCAGAATTTTATCAACCTCTTGAGGAAAATTCAAGGCTACAAAGCTAGTAAGTTTTATATTCAATTATTTAAATACAGATCCACTTTAATATGATTAATTTGAATATATTGAGATTATAGAAAGCACAGAGTTGTGATGGCCATGAGAAAGCCATTCCATTTGGCACACTTTTCTGCATGAAGGCAATAAGGAAATTGGATCAAATAGGCAATGCTATAGAACTTGCTGAAAGACACTTTAAAAAATAAAATAAATGACTAGTTCCTTCAACTTTGTGCGACTTTGACTTTTGATAAATTGTTTAATAACTAAAGGGATTGTAAATACTCTTAAAGTGTTTACTAGCTATAAATAGCTTAAAAAGTTGTTTTATATATATATATAATAGGATAGGTCAAAATTACCATATTTTCCAAGTATTAGACAAATGGGCATATAAGATAACTCCCAACTTTTCCAGTTAAAATATAGAATTGGGATACACCTGCGCTATAAGACATCATAATAAGTTGTGATATATTCATACAAGGAACACTACACCAAAAAAAAAAAAAAAAAAGATGACCCTCGACTTTTGAGAAGATTTTTCTTGGTTAAAAAGTCATCTTATATGCCAGAAAATATGGTAAATGTGTGAAATCACACTTTCCTAAATTTCAATTCGTAGCTCTAATACACACTATCTACATATTAGACACATGAGTTCATATATAAGTCTCAATATCATATTAGTAGAATGAGAATATTGGAAATAGTAACACTTAGGTGAATCGGATAGTGCTATGATAAGTGAAATAATCCACATAAAATGTGTTATAGAAGAATATCTATTGTAACTTCTTAATAAATGTTAAATTTTATTATCTAAAAGTGCTATTTATAATTTGTGATGTGACACCTATCTGGAAAGTATGTGTATGTGTGTGTTATCAACATAGAATTTGATTTAAAAACTAGGTTTTGAATACTAAATGTCCTATAAGAAATATTTCCAAACACCTTTGTGTAAATGGGTCAACTTAATATTAAAAGATTAAATTATCTAATTTACATGGTAGTTTTCAAATGAATTAGTTGTGTATTTTACTATAGTATTGTATATAAATGTAGCCATTGCCTAAATCTGCATTTTTCCCAGTGGTTATTTATCAAATATTATCATTATTGTAAATATGCATTCTTTTTACATAACTTACCTAACCTAATTTTTATATTCCCATAACAAACCTAACCTTTTTGTACTCACCTTACTTATTTATCAAAGTTTCCCAGGCTCTAAAAGTGCTTAGTGATTGTATAAGAATAGAGTCCAATTATCCTGGTTCTAAATTGGGGGCTACCCTAATGAAACAGAAACAACAGAAACAAAACTGACTTTTTTTTATATTTCCATGGACTGAAAAAGTTGCTTCACAGAGATCAAACTTATACTGTAAGTTAACTTAAAAAAATTGAAGCTATTATAAAATAATTTTATAAATATTTCATGAATACATAGCCATGTTCTTACTCCTCTAAGTAAAATGAGCATCCACTTGTGCCCTCTCCTCTAGTAACACACACACACACACACACACATACATGCACTGGTGAGCCCACAAGTATATACTCCTGTATAGAAGATATATACTATTATTTAGTTTAATTGGATTTTATTGAAATTTGACTAATAAAACTAAAATATTTTTCAATATTTGGGTGTGCAGTTAAACTCTAACACAAGTTACAATTATTCAAATATATATAGCATGGCATGTTTTGCTTTAACTCCCTATCCCAAAACAAGTTATTTCCTTAAAATATTTTTTACTTATAATGAAAATTTTATTAGCTTTCCACATATAAGTTTAATACCTTTTTTTCTTCAGATATATTTGTTTAACTTTCAAAAAATTATATTAATGAAATTTCTTTCAGTACAGCTACAAAATCTAAGTAGCCTTGTCCAGCCAAGATTACATAGGTCATGATCAATATCTTAGCAAAAACCATTCATGGTTAAAAGCGTGAAATTCTAATTTTTAAGATAAAATGAGAATCTATTTTTATCTCAAACCAAATTATTGTTTGTTAGGAGAAATGTATTGCATTTTTTGAAGCACCACAAGATAAAAATAATGCTGATATAAGCTGCAATTTATTTTTTGCAAGCCAGTATTTATTTAAGACTATTCTATTTTCACTGTGCATATTTCTGGCTTTTTCTTCTCAAGCTGTTTGCTGTTTTATTGCAAATGAAAACATGTTTACGGAAATTGCATATCAAACTGTTCATTGAGACTTAAATCTTCTATGGGTGTTTTATGTTTTATTCCAAACCTCACCACAGTTGTCTCTTTCTCTCTCTCTCTCTCTCTCTCTCTCTCTCTCTCTCTCTCTCTCTCTCTCTCTCTCTCTCTCGTCTCTCTCTCTCCTCTCACCCACCAAAGAAAATTAGTATAATTAAAATCTTATATCTTGGTCTGTCATTCATTCCAATAGTTTGGCTATGACACTGTGAGGTCAAGTACAGCTATTTAATACTGCTGAGTACACAAGTAAAGAAACAATAATTGCATGCCCAGGGTCCAAGAACATTTCTATTTTACACATAACATAAGGTAATGTTTGCACATTACATTGGTTATAACAGGTATGGCTACAAATAGAGATTCAACAACAGTGGCTTAACCAAAACAGAAATGTTAGAATTTTCTGTAGGTAAGTCTGAGTGTAAGCAGGTTAGAACTGGGACTGCAGTGCCACAGTGGTTCAGAAGTGGCTGCTTCCAGGTGACTGCCCTGCCATTTTTGAAACACAGTCAAAGGAGCTGGACAGAGGCAAAGGGAAGAAGGACCTTAGCCCACCAATGAAAGAATAGCTCCGAAAGATGGACTGGTCTCCCTTCTCTCTGATATTGCTTGGACTGGAATTAAAGTGGCTTAGATGGCTGCAAGGGAGTTATGAAAAAGTGATAACCATATCAGGTGGTCAAAAGCCTACCTAAAATACAGATTCCATTGCTAAAGAGGAGAGGACACAACCCTGGCTGGTGTGGCTCAGTTGGTTGGAGTGTCATCCTGTACACCAAAGGGTAGTGGGGTTGCTCCCCTCATCGGACCTGCAACTTAAGTATGTGCCCTGAGCTCAGAGCCACTTGAACCAAACTGAGCCCTGCCAGTCAGGTCCATTCGAATTTGGATGCAATGCAAAGGCTAGGTAAGTGGTGGGTTTATCATGAGAACATAGATGATCTGGCACTTTTTAAGATGTGAAACCACCTATTACATATTAAGACCTTGGTTCATTGGTCCTGGAGATAGAAATGAATCTCAAAGATATACATCCTCATAAGATGTACTTTCTCAGAGATCAGTGTCGATTTGATCGCTGTGTACTAACTGCCTGGCACAGTTTCTCACTGAATAGGTACTGATTAGATAACATCACTGAAAGCCACCACTAACTCTTCATTAAGCTACACCTCATTTCATTCTCACAATAAGTTAATGAGGGAGTAATGTAATTAGCTTTATCCATATTTTATACATGAAGGGACTGACATTTGAAAAATAAATCCTTCTCAGATCATATAGCTGATAAATGGCAAAACCTGATTTAGAGTCTATATTCTTAGAATGCAAAGATGAAAATGATACAACCCAAAACCTTATGGTGAACCTCATGTTCTGTCTGGAAGAAAGGGAGATAAATTGCCAAACACAGCACAGTGGGATACAAATGGGCAAGTAAAGAATCATAGAAGAGATATCATTTGAAATGAACCTTGAAGAAATAGTAAAACTTTTTCAGATAACTGGAAGGAGAGGGAGTCATTGTTCCAGGCAGGAAAAATTGCCATAGGGAAAGTCAACAGTATGAATGCACACAATGAGTTTAAAACAAAACAAAACAATAAGCAGATTATAAAACAAGTGATTCAAATGTAGAGGTGTGTGTGTGTATGTGTGTGTTCTGGAGATATAGATAGTGTGGATATAAATAGTAATGAGTCTTATATTTAATTCTAAGTAATTTGGACTTTATCCTATATACATTAAGGAAGTTTAAATAATTTTAAAGGTAAAGGATGTGTTTAAATTTATGTTTTAGAATTATCCCTTTGAAAGAGTGTGGATGATAGAATGAGAGTGGTTAAGGATAAAGACAGGGAATTAGTGCAATATGTAAAATTGCCTGTTTTGTGTGTTATTGCTCAGTAAATAATAATTAAGTATGGAACCAATACAATTATCATTATTTTTATTTTCCATAAAACTGATTTGATTAACACTTCTTCTGTCTCAACCTACCAGCTAAAATTTATCGGTTGTAGGGTATCATAGAAACATGATTATTTAAAGATAAAGGCGATTCTAATATAAGACTCAGTAGGAAACAAATAGCACCATAACAAGAGTTCAGAAATGTTGCATAATGAAACTGGCATTTAACATGTGTGTAAATATGTGCACACATATGTGCATGTGTGTATATTGGTGTGTGAGAGAGAAAGAAGTATAGATGGGTTCAGCGGCATGAGCAAAAGACATATGCCAGTCTGCGAAAAGGAGGGTTTATGCCACACTGCTAATCTGCAGCTATTCTGTGGGACTGCTGGGAAACCCGCCTGTGGTTTCCTATCACTTCACTGGCGAACATATTCCATATATTAACAAATATTTCAGCCCAAATGGCAAGACTCGTGAAACAATGGTTCTCATGTTTTCTCTTAATTCAAATAGCAATTTCTGTGAAAGAGCCATAGTGATTTGAAATGAAAAGGAGTTCAACATTGCATGAAGAGGGATATAAAATGTAGAGACATATAAAACATCTTCTTATTGTGCTCTGAGGTGACTATATATTATCTAGTACAAGAAGTGACTTTTTAAAAAATATATATTTTCATTGCTTTCAGAGAGGAAGGGAGAGGGAGAGAGACAGAAACGTCAATGATGAGAGAGAATCATTAACTAGCCACCTCTTGCATGTTCCCCACTGGTGGTCAAGCCTGCAACTCAGGCCTATGTCCTGACTGGGAATCGAACTGGGACCACCTGGTTTATAGGTGGCTCAGCCACTGAGCCACCCCAGCTGAACAAGTGACATTTTTAATCACATTCTTTTATTCAACAGATATTAAAAGGTTGCTGTGTATCAGGCACTGTGGGAACAAACAAATATTGCAGAGCTCTGCACTCAAAATTCTGTAGTAAAATACCCAGATTAAAGAGCCATGTAAGAGAAAAACATTGCAATATTGTGATCGTGTCTCCAATAAAGATAAGGAGGAAAAACCATAAGAACTTGGTAAAGAAAGTGATTAGTTGTGCTTTCAGACAAAAAGAAATATAGTGGTTTTGTTGTAAACACAAAAGTTGGTAATTTAAATATGCTATGAAGCTTTACATCAAACAGCTATTCTTTAAATTTGGAGTTCAAGTATAGTATCTAACCCTGTGCTACTTCATTATGCCACTCTGCTTCTAATACCTGTGGTGTGTTGATTTATAGGATTCCACGTGAGAAGATATTAACCCTGGATAAGTAAAACACCAGAAGTACATGACTTCTAAATTTGCCTACTCTGTGAAGAGCCTTCATATAGGTGGAGTAGGTGCAGCACCACTGGTTGGAATTATACCTGCCACCCTGTGAGAAAATACTTTCTAATAGTCAGAGCTCTCAGCAAATTGAAACATATTTTTCATATGAGAACAAGCATTCCTGCTATCAAAAACATTCAAAGATACGATGACTAGTGAGTCAGAGATGCAAATGTCTTCTAAACACTCTTCAAATTCTACAGTTATTAATCATACTGTCAGTCCATAAAAGATGAAAAAATGAAAAACAAGCCCCAAAGTGGTATTATGGAAGAATAGCAATATATAAATGTAGTAAACCTTAGAAATCACCAAGTTCAATTCCATCTTTTATTACTCAGATAAAAGAGTAAGAAGTAAATAGGCTAAAAGATGTGCCAGTAGCCAACTCTACTGTTAGCACTTATCATAAATGAGGTTTGAATATATGGGACACAGGCTGTCAGAAATTAAAATTAAAAACAACAATAACCCAGGTCAAAAGTATCTATTGTGGGAAGGCGAGGGATGGGATGCAGATGTCACAGTAATAGGGAGGAATTCTGGACACATCAGTTTAACTAATTGGCACTTGGTACCTGAGAATTAATTTTTTAAAAAAAGGAAAGGACAATCAAAACAGTATCATATTCTAACTTCAACATCTTTTAAAATGATCTAATCTTCAGCAGGCCATTCTCACCAAGGAGTGTCTATATATAGACTTCAGTGTACCAGTGTGAAGGCAAACAAAAGTGACACCTTCATTTACATGCCATACAATGTTGTCTATTTAAGTGGCCATGGGGTATTCCTATATTAAACAAATGCAACTCTGCAAAAGACTAATGAATTTCATGGATTTTCTTTAATATGAAAAGGTTCTAGTCCAAAGCTGTAGATATCCATAGATATAATAGATAATATGTAGCATTTTATATAAACTTAAGATATTCATTAAGGAGTATAATGTTTACATATATTTTTGCTTCATTCTCTAATAGATTATGCATTGATTAGAAGAACCTTACCATAAATGCAAAAACAAACTAAAACAATTTAAACAATATTTTTACACATAATATATTAGATTGATTTAATATAACACACACTGTATCATTGACTACTATCTCTTTAAACTTGAACACAATGTTTATCCTGTCTGAATTTTTATTTTCTTCTCAGTAGCATGGATATTTTACTTTCCTAAGACTTGCTGAAATCAATCAATAAGACATATTTTTATTATTCTTTAATATATTTGTTTACAATTTATAGAGCAGCTGAATAAGTACCAAATTCTATAACAGACATTTGGTACATAAAAATGAGTAATACACATTGTACCTAAATAAATGACCCCAGCACAGTGCCAAGGAACTATTGAATTCTCAAAAGAATTTAGCCATATGGTTCTTCTAATAGTTTTTGAGCAAATACTTATTAGTTGAATTTTGAACTTGCAATAACAATTATGGAATGGTCTTACAATTATTATAAAATTTAGATACCAGAAAAGTGAGACATCAATAATTAATGATTGAAATTTATATACTATTTTACTATTCATTGAATTCTGTTCACTTTCATGATTACATATGTTAGTCACCTTGTGGGGTCAATGATTGGTTATTATTATATATCCTATTGTTTAGAAAAAGAAACTTAAAGTAGATATGTTAAGTGTGTGTTTCAATACCATTAAGCTAATAAGATGTAGACTTAGTTATGTGTATTCAAAATTCAACTTCTTCCTTCTAAGCTAGTCTGTTTCCATGTAAGTTGTACTCAAAGATGGCTTCAAGTAGGAAGTGGGACTTAAGTGTTGTCTGTGACTTGGTAGGGGATAATATCATAAAAGAGATTATTCAAGTTTATATCATAACTAGAAATAACTAAATAGCAACTATTTCTGAATTGATGGCATTTCGCTTGTGAGTTGTCTACTTGCTTTGAGAACTACTTAAAATTTTGTCATTAGTGTCTTCTACCTATTTGTTTTAGTTATCCTCGAGGGAGTGACTGTGTAATTGAAGATGATAAAATGTTTGCTTTAATTTTAACCATTGAAGGTAATCAAATCTGGCGCCAAATGCATTTGCATGTTCATCTTTAATTATTCCCACCACAGAAGATCTCCATTTCATTCTATCTCTTCTTGTCAAGACCATTAAGGTGTTAAGTGCTGAGTTACTGCTTGATGGAACAAGGCTCCAGACAGTCTGAGTTGGAAAACGAGCACTGTGACTTCCTTGTCACAAGATACTGTTGATCAAACATTAGGTAACTTGGGATGATATTAGAAAAAGGAAGAAAAGTCAATAAAGGAAAAATACTGAGTACTTCAAAAAGGATAGTTCAGTATAAAGTTTCAAAGTTGTTTATAATTTCTTCAATCTCTTAGAATGCCATAACTTTGAAAAGATGATAGTTTATAGGGGAAAAAGGGACAAAAACATTTCTTAGGTCATACGGTTAAAATAATTGAAGTTTCTCAGAAGATGTCTCGCCTAAATGTGCACATGTAAAAAGAAAAGTTTGTGCATTTCAACACATTGAACTGATATTAATCTATCACAAAAAAATCCTTTAAAATATTAATGGGAAAACATCTATTAGAAAAGGTATTTAACATTAAATATACGTTTAGATTAGTTTTTTTAAAAAAACTTTTTTGATACATTTTATTTTTTATGTCCTCCTTGTGAAATTCAGAAGTCTTCATGTTTTCAATAGAAAACCTTTTTTACTTGAGTTGTAATTTTTTTCTAGAAAACAAATTAAATTTATCTGTTTCCTTTTTATCTGCAATTCAGAGGAACACTTTCAGTCTAATGGAAAGTTGTTTGAGAACTATTTTGGGCTTTTCTTGGGAAGATAAAAACCTTCAGCTTTTTCACACATTTACACTTTCCACCCAAGAGAAAAGTCATCCTAGAGAAGAGCTCTGCAGAGAATTTTGAGATAAGCTGGACAGAGACACTTTTATATTCCTCTCAAAGGCTTTGCTTCCATAAAAAAAAAAAAGCTATAATTTGAAGTCTTTTACCTTTAAATCTTTGGGGCTAGAAACAATATTATTATCAAACACTTATTACAAAAAGGCTGAATTGTTTGAGGATAAATCAACCATTGTGATCAAGTTCAGCTTTTGGCAGGGGATAGGGCTTCAGTCTAAAAGCTGAGTTAAAATACAGGAAGATGGGTGCAACTAGATCTAGGTTCACTAATATTAACCTTCTGATTCTACAATCTGTAAAACTTCAAAACCTGGTAAATTCTTAAACTCCTCATCTGTATTTCCTCATGGCTCTTTTTCGGTTCTTCCCCAACAACTGTAGCACAGAATTAAGACTCTTACCCAAATTACATCACAAATTCTTCCAGCCCATGCACATCATAATAATTACACTTCATAGCATTTTCAAAGAGTCATGGAAAGATACAAATCAACATTGTACATCCTTCCTTCTCTTATCACAGTTCTCCATTTCTATCTTATCACAGTTCTACATCTCTATATTAGGTTTGTTCCCCAAGAAATAAAAACACTCTCCTTTTTTTTATTTAATTAAGGAAATTGGGTCCTTTCCAATTTAAGACCTAATGCATACTAAAATGTGAGACTTTCAATTAAATAGTCTTTGCCAAGAAACCAAGATGGCAGGATAGGTTAACACCTAAGCTGCTGCCTCACACAACAATTTCAAAATTACAACTAAAAGACAGAACAAACACCAGCCAGAACCACAGGAAAACTGGCTGAGTGAAAATTCTACAACTAGGAGTAAAGAGAGGGACTCATAGAGACTCAGAGGAGCTGTAAAAAGCTGAGGTACAGAGACGCTCTCCTGGAGAGATTGGACGAAAAGGTTCTGGCTGGCTTCCCCTAGTGCAGAGGTTCTCAACCTGTGGGTCGTGACTCCTTTGGGGGTTGAACGACTCTTTCACAGGGGTCGCCTAAAACTATTGGAAAACACCTATTTTCCATGGTCTTAGGAACCAACACACCATTCCTCAGTGTAGCAAAATGTAGCAATGTGGTTTACTGTTGTCATATTAAGACTGTTACCCATGCTACACCAGGATTCAAGACAAAATTTCATTTATTTGTAATTAGAAATAAATAGTTCACAATATGTAATTACATATTGTTTTGTGATTAACCACTATGCTTTAATTATGTTCAATTTGTAACAATGAAAATACATCCTGCATATCAGATATTTACATTACAGTTCATAACAGTAGCAAAAATACAGTTATGAAGTAGCAATGGAAATAATTTTATGGTTGGGGGTCACCACCAGATAAGGAGCTGTCTTAAAGGGTCGCAGCATTAGGAAGGTTGAGAACCACTGCTCTAGTGGGAGAGAGACAGAAAATTCCCAACTGCATTGAATTTCACTTCTGCCTGCACTAAACCCAAACTCCAGGTGAGACTCATACGGGGGAGTCTGGACTATTGTGAATAGGAAGGAGCACAGAAATTTAGGGGAGCTGCAAAAGACAGAAGTCTGGAGGCACATGAAAGTGCACACACAGAGCGCTGACTGCTGATTGAGCCACTGGCTTTCTCTAGTGGGAGGAAATCAGAACCTAACAATAGCACTGAAATCCAGGTCAAACTGCACTGAACCACAGTTTTGGGTGAGACCCTGGGGACCCAGACCTATGCAGGTCCCTAGAGCACATGGAAACTCAGGGAAACCAGAAAGGCAGAGTTCCGGAAGCTTGCACGCGGGAAAGGCAGAGGTCTGCAGGCAAGCTGGCATTTGAAGACACAGCTGATTCTCATAACCAGTTGGCTTGGAAGTCAATTACCCCTGCTCCCAAGTGATACCAACAACAATCAGGAATTAACTACAACAAGACTGTACACACAGTCCACAAAGGGGTGCACCAAGAGAGTCCATCTTAGGTAACTAGAGAGGCAGAGCTACTGGGCCACATAGGACACCTAGCACATAAAGCTACTCTACTAACTCAGGGAAGCAGCGAAATATGCAGAGACAAAAGAACAGATCACAAATGAAAGAAATGGAGGAAAACAAACAACAACTGGATATAAAGTTCAAAACAATGGTTATACGGTTTTTCAAGATTTTCCTAGAAAAGATGGATAAATTTAGGGAGAACCAAGAGGAGATAAAAAAGGATCAACTAGAGATGAAAAAAGACCAACTAAAAATTAAACATATACTGACTGAAATAAAAAATATTATACAGAAACCTAACAGCAGACTAGAGGATTGCAAGAATCAAGTCAAAGATTTGAAATTAAAAAAGCAAAAAACACTCAACCAGAAAAGCAAAAGGAAAAAGAATAAAAAAATGTAAGGAGCCTCTGGGACAACGTCAAGCATATCATCATCAGGATTATGGGTGTGCCAGAAGAGAGAGAGAGAGCAAATTACTGAAAACCCATCTGAAGAAATAATGACTGAAAACTTCCCCCACCTGGTGAAAGCAATAGACTTAAAAGTCCAGGAAGCACATAGAACCCCAAACAAAAGGAATCCAAAGAGGACCACACCAAGACACATCATAATTAAAATACCAAGAGCAAAAGACAGAGAGAATATTCTAAGCAACAAGAGAGCCAAAACTGGTTTGGCTCAGTGGATAGAGCATCGGCCTGAGGACTGAAAGGCCCCAGGTTCCATTCTGGTCAAAGGCATGTATCTTGGTTGTGGGCACATACTCCAGCAGGTGGTGTGCAGGAGGTGGCTGATCGATGTCTCTCCCTCACCGATGTTTCTAACTCTCTATCCCTCTCCCTTCCTCTCTGTAAAAAGTCAATAAAATATATTTTAAAAAAATAAAAGCAGCAAGAGAAAAACAGTTAATTACCTACAAGGGAGCACCCATACAATTGTCAGCTGTTTTCTCAACAGAAACTATGCAGGCTAAGTGAGAGTAGCAAGAAATATACTAAGTGATGAATAGGAAGAACCTACAACCAAGATTACTCTACCCAGCAAAGCTATCATTCAGAATTGAAAGTTAGATAAAGAGCTTCACAGATAGGAAAGATGTGAGGGGGGTTCAGGAAGAGACTGGACAAAATAATACACCTATGGATGAGGACAATGGGGAGGATAAGGATAGAAGGTGGGGTGGGAGCTAGTCGGAGGGGAGATATGGTGGGGGGGAGAGAAACAATTGTAATAATCTGAACAATAAAGTTTTATTTAAAAATAAATTAATTTAAAAATGAAAATAAAATATAAATAAATAAATAGTCTTTGCCTGTGTTTCCCAAATATCTTCTCATTTGGACCATATAGAAATCATCATATTTATCCAGTGCTATGAGATCAACCAAGAAAGCTTTGGGAACCTAATTTTAATGAAGTGAAGCAACTTGAGCTCTGAGAAGGTCAGCCCTAGAGCATGACTGTAAGTCTTTTGAGGTTTAGCAGTAAACTCACATGTTGACTATTCAGATTTAGACTGAAGCCTCCACAGAAGAAAGATGAGATTACAGAGGAAAAAGAAAGAGAAGAGTAATATTATTCGAGCTTATCTCTAGATATCAGTTATACATTAAAAAAATCAATGATTATAGAATTTTGGAGCTAAATAAGGACATATTACAAATATTATAATAAATTCTCATTCTTTATCTTCAATAAATTCTCATTCTCTATCTTCAATTCAGCCTTCTCTCTTGGAGAGCCATTTAGTAGAATGGGTTGCTTGGGTTTTCCTCATATGTTCCAAACTCAACCTATACTAAACTGATACTATCATGTTTCTCACAAAAGTACTATCATGTTTCTCACAAAAGTACTTTTCCTATAGTGTTTTCTGACCTGGAAGAATGGTGACATCGGTGATCCAGAAGCACAGGCCAGAGTCAGGGCTACTCCTTCTCACTTGTCACTTTAAAACACCCATTAAGTTTTAAGCTTGTTCTATTCTTCTATAGATTTTTTAAATTCCTCCATTTATATCCATCCTTTTTCCAGAAACCAGTTTAAACAATAATTGATTCTTACCCCAACTCCTACCACAGACTATATTTTCTTTTTCTCCATCTACTCTCTTTATACCATTTTCCACAAAACAGCCAGAGTTATCATTATAAAAGAGAAATATGATCATAACATCCACAGATTGAACATTTTCAGTGACTTTCCATTGGTCTAAGATAAAGTCCAAAATCATTTTCATAGCTTACAAAACTCTCCACAATCTCATGGCTGACTAACCCCTCAGCCAATTTACCCTCCATGTACTACTATCAGGCTCCTCAAAGATGCCACATTTTATCACTTCTGATAAAGGACAGATGGTAGTCCAATATTCAATATTTAAGGAAATAAAAACCCTCTATGTTTTTTTCTCTAGTAAAGGGGAGTTATGCTGCTTAGGCATAGTTTCTCTGAGCAAAGCAGATCACTTATAGAGGGTAGTAGGAATATGTAGAGTTCATATTGGAGGATTTCCAGAGACCACTATTAGACTTATTTGGTTAAATGCATTTTTATATCTATAAGTAAATATGTAAATACTTCAGTGGATGTGTTTTTTAATTAATTGATGGTTCAAAAGTTTCTATTGGAGTATTTTTATTCCTTACTGGCTGACTATTAAATGTGAGGAATGTCATTGATTCATCAGCTTGTAAAAATGTATTCCTTGAGGTGAGCCATTCTTCTTCACTGATTGAAAGTGTTCATAACATTTCATTAACATGGCTATAAAAAATTGGTGTGTTGTTTTACTGTAGGAGTGTGTAGACTTGTTTTATTCTTATATCTCGCCATTTATTCTTATTTGCTTAGCATATATTTATGTTTGAATTCAGATTACTTGTCATTCCCTTAGGGATGGTTTTTCTTCAACACTGTTTTGTTCCCTGCTAAGCATCACCATTTTATTCCACCCTTCCTGTTCTTAACACACATCATATTGGTAATGAATACTACTCTTTCTATCTTGTCTGTAGACTATCCTCTCCATAATGAGAGAACTAATATCTGTCTTGCTTGCCAATGTATACTTCTTCTTACAAAGGACATTGAAGTTGAAAGAAGACTACAGGTAACTTACAATTATGCACCAGGTCACAGAGACTCTAAGAGAGAACCCTCTTTCAACCTCACATCTTCTGACCTAAACCCAGTGCTTCTTCCACCAATACTTCAGGCACCTCTCATAAGCAAGAGTGAGAAGGAAATGACAGGAGTTTCTATAACCTTACTTTAAAAGGCATCCTCATTTTTCTACTGAAGTTTGGGTAACTTTTTAAATACTGTAACAAACCTCCTTTAGAGCAGCAGAAAAGCATCCTTTGCAAAACTTTCAGCAGGGAGTAGCTGCTATATCTCTGTAATATACTGTTGCTGTTAAAGTCTTATCTCATTATTACAGCAACAATGAGATATGCCAGGAAATGATGGAGTGCCAACCAGCTTCTACAAAAAAGAAACATATACTAATATTCTGTGAAGGAGTCAGTCAAGCAGAACTTTTTTCCAGTAACTGGCAGCACACGAACTCTCATTGAGAGCTGACAGATAGTCTTGTGATATAATTACAGGGTACTTTATATTCATACCTGTATTATTTTCACTAGTGGCCTCATACACAAAATTTGTGCATGAAGGAGGGAGGTTCCCTCAGCCCAGCCTGCACCCTTTCCAATCGGGGACCCCTTGGAGGATGTCTGACTGCTGGCAGTTGGACATTCCTCTCGCAATCAGGGACTGCTGGCTCCTAACCATTCACCTGCCTGCCTACCTAATCACCCCTAACTGCCTTTGCCTGCCTGCCTGCCTGATGGCCCCTAACTGCCCTACCCTGAGAGCTGAATCTTGCCCACAACTACCGTCCTCTGCCAGCCTGGTTGTCCCACTTGCCCTCTCCTGCATGCTTGATCTCACCCCCAGTTGCCTTCCCCTGCCTGCCTGCCTGGTCACCCATAATTGCCCTCCCTGCTGGCCAATTTGGTTCTGATTGGCTGGTTTCTATGCCAGTCAGTGTCAAAAGCTCTGGCTCCTAAGCAGCCATTGGCTCCTCACAGTTCACCCAGATTTGGTTCTGATTGGTCAGTTTTTATGTCAGTCAACATCTTCAGGCCTATCTCCAGGCCTGATCAGACAGACAGGGCTAATCAGTAGCCCTCCCCCAACCCTCCCCACACCCGCAAAGGCCCAGAGAGAAAGAGAGGCAAAGGCTGATCAATAGCTGCCATGGAGGCTGTGAATCATACCCTGTCTCTCTGTACAGGCAACTCTCCAGGCTTGATCCTCAGTTCCCTTGGCAGTTAGTGCTGGTTCACAGTGCCAGCACCAGTGGCACTCAGTGCTGGGTCACCACAGAAACCCAGCTCTGTCTCTAGGACTGACTTCAGTGTTCCATGGATCCTTCAGTCAGTTGTTACAGACCCTGGATTTTTATATACTAGGATTCTTTGTGGGGAATTTAAGTCTAAAATATGTAAACCCATTGTATGTTACTTGAACATCTACTAAGCATCTTCATCTACTGTGACTATTACTTATAATTAAGTAAAAGTTCGGTGCAAGATAGCCATTTATTTTACCAAATATAATCTATCTTTCAAAAAAAAACATATAGAGCTCCATTTTATTTTATATATTAGGAATAGCTGTTATTAAATCCTTTATCCAGTACTGCTGAAAAACATCTTCCCTGAATTTTTCTGGTCTCAGGTTACAAGCTTTAGCCTCTAATACAGGTTTTGATATATTAAGGCTCAGGTTGAAGAACATAGAAATACACTTGTAAAATAGCCCCAAAAGAAACCAATCCTTGAACAATAGAGAACCAAGAATATAGGCTTAGAATAAAAACAAGATTTGTTATTGAAGGGAAAACATATCTTTTTAGATGGATTTTTTGATGATGATAGTGTTCAAAAACTTCAAAATTTTATGATAAAAAAACATTTGTTTTCCCAATGCCCCAATCTAATCTAATCATAGAAAAATTTGAGGAAATTATTTTCATATTAAAACAACACAGACTGACAGCTGTCAGAGGGGAGGGTGTGGGTACTGAATGAAAGAAGATGAAGTTATTAGCCAAAGAATATATATGTAAAACCCACAGACACAGACAACAGTGTGGTGATGGCCAGAGGGAAGAGTGGATGCAGAAGCTTGGTGAAGCTGAGCAAAGAGGGGAGGGAGAAATGGGGACATCTCTAATAGTATCAACAACAAAAATAAAGTAAAAAAAAAACAACACACGTAGATGAACTAAAGAGCATGAATATCTAATGTTTGCTTAAAGATGTGCTTTCACACTTCTCAGCTGTGTGAAATCAAAGGCACTTTAAGGAGTACTGGAGTGTGGCTTAGTGCTTGCTATATTTTCTTTCCACCAGCTCATCTTCTCTATGATTTTGATCATTAAGTGGAAATATATGTATTTCCAAGGTCTTGAAGAGATCAGGGACACAGGACAATGTTTTGTTAGAATAGGGATGGGAATGGGCATAATTTTTGCTGTCAAGAGCTGTTAGAATCTGCTGGGACATATTTTGAATATTTGATACTGGTCAATAAAAAGGACACTACCACCAATACTATAAATAAAAGAAACTTGTTCACCAATAGTTGCTAAAAGAATAGCAGATATCAATAACAGCCAGATATATTTTTATCCATAGTAAATTAGACACCCCATGAGGACTTCCTGAACTGATCAAAAAGAGATGTCGAGCTTCCCCAAATCTGTAGTTGAAGGTAAAGTGAAAGAAGAAATTCTACACACAGGAGTTGGCAAAGTAGGTTTACAGTTGGAAATATACAAAACACAGTTTATTCTTGTATTATTATTTATTTATTATTATATTATTTATTTGTAGTATTTGTCTCATTATTATTTCATATCTTTACTTATGCTTTATTTTTAAGTAATGATGTCTGTAACTTAATATACATTTGCTATATATATATATATATATATATATATATATATAATCACACACAGAGAGAGAAATATCTGTGAGTGTGTGTATTAATAGTTACTTTCTATTCTGAAAATGAAATGTATTTTAATAAATACAGCTTTTATCATTATTAAAATTGTGTGTACACTTTGGGGGGAAATCCTGTGTATATATCCATTTTGAAAGGATTCCTACTTCTATATATTTTATTTTGGGGGGTTAGAAAACATATAAATTCCACTCTTTTAGTAAATTTACATTACACAATACAGTGTTAGCAACTATAGCTGCATGCTTTCCAATAGATCCCTTGGATGTATTCATCTTATATCTGAATGTTCATATCTTTTAACCAACCTTTTCCTATTGCCCTAATAACTATTCTTCTACTCTTTTTCCTGAGTTTGGCTTTTGTCCTAGAGCAAAACTCCTTTGTTAAAGTTTTCTTAGGATACTATGTCCAGATGTGTGACAGGAAATTATTTTCATATTAAAACAACACAGATTAACAGCTGTCAGAGGGGAGGGTGTGGGTACTGAATGAAAGAAGATGAAGATTAGCCAAAGAATATATATGTAAAACCCACAGACACAAACAACAGTGTAGTGATGGCCAGCGGGAAGAGTGAATACAGGAGCTTGGTGAAGCTGAGCAAAGTGGGGAGGGAGAAATGGGGACACCTCTAATAGTATCAACAACAAAAATAAAGTTTAAAAAAACACAACACACATAGATGTATTGAAAAATATGAATTTTCATTTTTATAAGAAACTATGAACCCAAACATATGAATGGTGTTAGATACAGAACCTGCTTTTCTAGAAACACAAATGCTTATGGGTATTTTATCCAGATTGTGAGATAATTGAATTCTCAAAAAAGGACATCACCTGAGTGTGAGAGAATGTGTAGGATTCATGAAAGAAGAAACTTGATTCATTTCAAAGAATAATATTTGAGAAATTGAGGAGGTTTAAAAGAATGGGTAATAATTTTGAGGAGTATACATAGGTTAGTATGATGCCTAGTGTTATGAAAGATTAGTAACTAATTAAAATAATAAAGAAAGTGTATTACTATTTATGACTGCATAAAAAATTACCTCAAATTTAGTATTTCAAAACAACAGACACTTACTGTCTCCTGGTTTCTGAGTATCAGTAATTTGGGAGCAGCTTAGCTGAGTGATTCTGGCTCAGGGTCTCTCATTAGGTTGTTATAAAGCTGCATCATTTGAGGCTGGATGACTCACTTCCAAGAAGACACATGGCTGTTCTCTGGAAACATTTTACTCTAGGCTAGATGTCTGTGTGTCATCATGTAGACTTTTCAAAAGGTCTAATAATAAGAGAAAAATAACTCAACATGGAGTAATGAAAACCTCAGTCATTTACACCCTGATCTCAGAAGAAGTGCCTTTTCATCATTTCTGCTGTGTTCACACAGACCAATCCTGCCACTATGTGCGAAGAGACAAAGAAAAGGGTATAAAGTGCAGAAATTGTGGATCTCTGGAAGTCATCTCAGAGACTGCCTATCACACAGGGTTGCAGACAATAAAAGGAAGGCAAAAAAAAAGACCATTTCAAAGTAAGATGTATATACATTACTAGTTTGAAAATAATAACTTTCCCCAAATAGACACATTCACCTTCCCATTTTCAGCCTACTCCAAAACACATGATAACTTTCATATCTTAAATTCACGTCTGTCTAGGATTATATTCTAAGAAATCTAAACACCAATCAGAAAGAATGTATGTACTCCTATGTTCACATCAGCACAATTTACAATAGCTAAGATGTGTAAACAGCCCAAGTGTCCATCAGTAGATGATTAAAAAAACTGTGATATATTTATAACATGGAATACTATGCAGCAGTAAAAAGAAGGGTCTCTTACCCACTGAGACAGCATGGAGGGACATGAAGAGCATTATGCTAAGTAAAATAAGTCAGAGAAAGACAAATATCAAATAATTTCATTCACTTGTGAAATCTAATGAACAAAGTAAACTGATCGACAAAATAGACCCAGAGAGATAGAAGTATGGAATAGAATGATGAATTTCAGAGGAATGACAGGGAAAGATGGGTGAGTGGGGAGAGATTAACAGAAGAACTTATATGCATACTAGAGGCCTGGTGCACTCTCTCTAATCTGGGACCCCTCTAGGGATTTCCGACTGTCCATTTAGGCCTGATGGTGTGGGCAATCAGACATCCCTCTCACATTCCAGGACTGCTGGCTCCCAACTGCTTGCCTGATTGCCTTCCTGATTGCCCCTAACCAATTCTGCCTGCCAGGCCAATCACCCCCTAACCACTCTCTTGACAGCCTGATTGATGCCTACCTGCTCCCCTGCCAGTCTGATTGCCCCCAACTTCTCTAGTGTGCTGGCTTGATCACCCCCAACTGCCCTCCCTTGCAGACCTGGTCCCTCACAACTGCTCTCCCCTGCTGGCCATCTTGTGAAGGCCAACTTGTGTCCACATGGGGGAAACCATCTTTAATCACATGGGGGCAGCCACATCTTGTGTGTTGGAGTGATGGTCAATATGCATATTATTCTTTTATTAGATAGGATAGAGGCCCAGTGCATGGGTGGGAGCCAGCTGGTTTGCCCTGAAGGGTGTTCCGTATCAGGGTTGGGGTTCCCTTGGGGTGTGGAATGGCCTGAGAGAAGGGCCTGTGGTGGTTTGCAGGCCAGACATGCCTCTGGTGACCCACACTCCCCGCTGACCCAAGCCTTGGTATCTGGAATTTATTTATCTTCTACAATTGAAACTTTGTAGCCTGGAACAGAGCCAAGCCTTTTGCTTGCTCCGTGGCTGCAGTCATTTCTGTTGGGATTTATTTGTCTTCTATAACTGAAACTTTGTAGCCTTAAGTGAAGTCCAAGGCAGGCCAGGGTGTGTGGAAAGCTTGGCTTCCTCCATCACCAGAGAAATCCAAGCTTCCCTCTTGCTCTCTCTCTGTAGGTACAGCAATCTTGGTTGGGTTAATTTGCATACTCACTCCTGATTGGCTGGTGAGTGTGGCTTGTGGGTGTAGCAGATCAATGCTTAATTTGCATACCACTTTTTTTATTAGATAGGATATGCACAGCCCATGGACACAGATAATAGTCTGGTGAAGGCATGAAATGGATGGGTATAGAATGGAAAGAATTGATGGGAAAAATAAACAAACAAAGGGAACATCTGTAATTTAAAAAATAAATTTAAAAAATTTAAAAAATAAAAAATAAAAAATTCACATTCCATACAATTTTGTAATACGAATGTAATAATGTCATAATGAGAATTAATGAAACAATAAGGAAAATAAGCCATTTTCTTCAGTGCTCTCTTATTTCATTGAACTATGACAGATCACTTTTATTTCTATAAAAACATAAAGCTTATATGATGAATTGCTTCATAGTAGATGTGAGGGCACCAAAGTCTATGTATGAAGTGTTATATCCAAGGTGTCACAGGTTATTAACCAGCTGTGTTCAGAATACCTGTCTGTACCCTATTCTTCCTACCCTGCTTTTTAATACCTTCTTTGTAGCTACACATTGTAGGATTGTCTAGTTGAACCTGCATATTCCTCATAATTCATGATTGTACTCTCCAACATGGTAGCTATTAACTACATGTGATTATTTAAATTTATACTTAAGTTAATTAATATTAAATACATTTTACAATACTAAGAAGTCAGTTTCTTAGTTGTATCAGCTACCTTCCAAAGGCTCAATAGCCTCACATAGCTAGACAGGACCATATTAGACAGCAAATATACAGAATATTTCACCACTATTAGGAAGTGTTATTGAAAAGCACTCAGATTGCTTTTTGTTTTCCTGATGAGATATCAGTATATGCTAGGTACTATGACTTGCCCAAGTCCAAAGATTATTTTTCCCTCTTATACCTAAATATCTGTGATATAGGTTAGTCTGTGGCATTTAATGGTTAATTAATTTTGAAAGGCCACAATGAAAATTTTAATTGGTTGTTCCACATCCTTTACAAAGATACCTACAACTATTTAATTAAATATCTTTCAGAGAACAATTAATGAATTAGGCCACTATGTAGGAAAACATCTCATCAGTCACAGAGTTCTATTCCATTCCTTGTTCTTTACTTTATTCCAGGTAAAAAAACCTCATTACCAAGATAAATTAAATACTACTTTTTCCTTATTCCAGAGTCTTATATTTGTTACCTCAGATTTTGAAGGAGCCATCTATTTGGTTTTCCTGCTTCCATTCCACCTCACTACAATGCACGCTGAACACTATCAGATTTTTCTTTCTAAACACTGATCTAATCAAATTCTTCCTCTTCTTAAAGACTTTTTTTCATCTTTGATAAATTCCAGCTCTTAACAGGTTATACCTAGGTCTGCATAATTTGGAGCCAATCTACCTCTCTTTATTTGTCTCCTAATATATCTTCTACCTCATTAGCCTTAGTTTTTGTTTATTTTCTACAATCACAAAGCAATTTCTTTATAATCTTTGCATATGTTATTTTTCTCCCTTCTTTTGTTTGAAACTCTTATATATCACTAAGGCTCAGCTCAAATATTACCCCTATGTAGACTTTATTGGTAAAAGTTAATAAGCTTTCCTCTATGCTCCCATGGCTCTAAGCTCATATACCAAGTATTTATTATAGCACTATCTAACTTATATCAAGAGTTTTGTACCCCATTCAAGCCTATAAGCTTCTAAATGACTGGACTATGTTTTAATGATTATAGACAGCATTAATGATAGTATCAGCTATCAAACATAGTTTGAGAATAAATGAATAAATAGATAGATGGTTAGAAAGATTGATTAATTAATTATTGAGTGAATTGATACATTAATATTGATGAAACAACAACCCGAGAAAAATTATTGAGGTTTATTTCATGACTCTTTCTGGGCTTAGCAGTGAATATCGATTAGAATGCCTTCCTTATTTTCCCATAAACATCAAACTCAAATTTTATGTTTACACTTATGAGTTATTGGAAGAAATGTTCTAAAAACATGATTGAACCTCAATGGTACAGCTAAATTAGTACAGCTAGACATTTAGTTTATGTTGGCCAAACTGGGTCTCACCAATAAATTTTGATATGATATTAAGAGATTCCATCCTTGGTCTGGCTGTTTTTTGTTTCATTTTGTTTTATTTTATTTTTGTTTGTTTTTTTACAAAAGAAAATAGATACATTATCAAATGAAGCTAAAACTGCTTTTTAATACAAGTAATCAAAATATTACCAAATAATATGACATTCATTTAAATAGATCCAATTCAAGACATAAAGCAATGCCACAAAAAGCTTCTGTTTGGAATTTAAATAAAAGATCCCCAAGAACAGCATATAATAGGTCTTCTCCATTATTTTACATAAGCCATCTAAAAATTCAATTTCTTATGTTACATTTTCTTCTTTTGAAGCTTACTATTTTTGTCCAATTATTTTCCTACATTATTTCTATCTAATCTTCTATCCCTTGGTGCATTCCTTATCTTTGGTCTTCATGGTAAAAGGTCTATAGTTCTGTTCAAGAAACTTATCTTACTCATTCCTGTTCTAATGTAACAATTCATGTTCTTTATTTATATCTCTGCATGTATCTGGCATACCATTATAATATTAATCACCCAAAGCGATGAGTTACTATAATGTTATGCATTTAACAATCATCATATATTATCTGCTTGCACGTGTTTTGTAACTTTTATTTTTTCAACCTGTCACTACATCGGTCAAGGTTCTGTTTATAGAATAACTGATTAGATTTCTTGCAAGCTTATTTTGGCCACCCTCCAAATATCTGTATAGCTCATTTTATTTTAAAATGAATTTACTTGGGGGTCATTTTTGCTAGTCCTTCTGGTAGGTGTTTTTCCTCAAGTAGGTCAAAATGTAGATAGAGAACTGTATATACAAATTGGCAGTTGCAATAAAGCCTGTCACAGAGATGTGCATTGTAGGCAGCCCAATCAGCATGAACAAAAATATCAAGTTGTCCAATGATATTATTAATGAGAACCGTGAATATTCTCTGTAACTTGGGGATATGTTTAAAGATGAATAATGGTAGGAAATGCTGGACAGATAGGTAAGTGTACAATTAATGAAGGTCTGGAGCTTTATTATGTAGGTAATAAATATTAATAAGAGGGTTGTTGGTAATACTATAGTGTACATATTTTGGCTCCCTGAGATTTGAATATTAAATATGAAAATTTAACATGTTAGTGTTTGTATGTGGGGAATTTTGGAGATGATGAGGTTAGGAAGATGGGGCTTTCATGAATGTGACTGTTGTTCTTATAAAAGCGATTCCAGAGAGATCCTCACCCCTTTCTCCAGGTAAGGATAAGGCCATCTGTGAATTAGAAAGCAAAGCTTCACCAGACACTACATCTAGCATTACCTTGATCTTGGTTTTCTCAGCCTCTAGGATTGTGAGGAATACATTTCTGTTGTTGACAAGCCACCAAATCTATGGCATTTTATCACAGCAACCTGAACATACTAAGACAACTAGATATACTATGTAATCAGAATATTTATTGATATTGTTCTTTTTTTATTAATGTGTTACATGTATACATATCTTCCCATTGCTTCCCCTCCCAGGCATACCCTAACCCCCCAGTGTCCTGTGTTCATTGGTTATGCTTATATGCATGCATACAAGTCCTTTAGTTGATCTCTTATCTTGCTGCATAATATTTTGTTTAATAAATTATAGAAAGGTGATACTTTGAAAGTAAAATGTTCTATAATCCTACTCTTTACACATTATCACTGGTTAATAGTTTAATATTGGGATTCAAATTCTCCCTATATACTCAACATACATAAAAATATAAAATCTTGGTGCATATACACTTCTGTAATTTGTTTTTGTCAATTTACATGTTATAGAATGACAGTGTCGACCATTCTGCATTCTTCTGTAATGGCTGCAGAGTATGTGTTTCATTGTTTAAGCAGTTCTCTTTTAGTAAACACTTAAAATGTTCCTGTTTATTTAAGTGATACTGAGGCACACAATTCTCTGCATATATCTGTTCTGTTGTACTTTTTTCTTTAGGATAAATTCTTGAAATTGTGAGTCAAAGTCAGCACTGCCACACTGAATGAGTCCAGAAGACATCATTCTCATCATGATCTATAGGAAGCACAGTGCTAGCTCTCCGCTTCACAAACCAGACTCTTGAATGTTATACTGCCCCTTGGTATGTGCCACACATTGTTGTAAGTGCTTTTCATACAAAAACTCATTTATTCAAAACAACTCCATAAATAAGATATTTTATTCCAATTTTACAGATGAAAACATGGGTGTGTATGGAGTTAAATAATTATGTGCATGGTCATATAAATCTTTGGTGAATGATATATGAACTTGGATAGATATATACAGTGGGATTTCAATTTTAGAAAATCAGGGACTACAATATGACCCTCAAAACATAGGGTTGGATAAATTCTATAAAGACAAAGAAGTTAACACTGAGCCTGCAAAAATTTATTGTAAAAAAAAAGCCTTCTGATGAAATTTCTTTCGGAAGCTCCCTGAATTCACTGTATCAGAGAAATGGAATAGAACTATCAGGCCAACAGTGGAAGCTGTAAATCTGGGGCTTGTAACATGGCATTAAATTATAGTGTCAGAAATAAAGATCTAAAGCCTGTCAGTGGTATAAATAACTGAAAAGAGATTACAGTCTAAAACAGGCTGCATACATATTTAAAAAGTGCTGTGTACACCGTTTGGGAAAATATATGATACAAAATCTAATAGCCCATCTTGCTTTTTAACTCTTGAGCAGTAATTTAAAACCCTGGCAATTTGAAAAAAAGGATTATGAATATCATGAACACATGTAAAGTTAAAATGTCATAATGCCTACTGTGGTACAAAGGAAAGACCACTTCTAGGAGCCATGTTATTCTTTATCATGTCATTAATGATATTTGTTAAATTAAATAAACAATATGGCCCTATGCCAGGGCTGACCAGCAGACTTTGAGAAATGGATGAATAATTGCTCTGACACACATTTCTGTGAAAGAGAGGGCTAAGGGACGGCTTGGCTTAAGAAACAAAATAGCTCCATTTGAATGCCTCCTCAGGCTTTTATTGTAAAACAGCTTGAACTGAAATTAACTATTAGATACTATCAGTAAGGTAAGAACCTTTGAGAAGATACATGTGTCTGCAGTGTCCTTTAAGCAAGGATATCTAAAGTCTAAGCATAAAGATTCCAGTAAACACCTGAGGCTCAGACTTGTTTGAAAAGTCAAGGCAGAGGTGTTCGCCTTCAGCCAATTTTGCCCCATGCCTCCCCACAAACCTACTCTTTTTAAGCTTTAAGAATGTCCTTGTGTGTATTTATATCCCCTTCTTATAATTTTTTGGGGTTGGGAATGGGATGTAAGGTAGAAGATATCCTTGAAGTTTATTTAGGCTCAAATGAAATATATCAATATTTATCCATATAGAAATTTTGTAAAAAAATTACAGTATACATAGTGGCTTAATCTTACTAGTGGAATATTTGCCCATAATATCAACATATTTAATTCTGAAGAAAAAAATAAAAATTTTCTTTGGTTATTTTGGCATAAAAAAAAAAAAGAGATGCCCTTTTCAAAATCCTATCTAATAAAATGCTAATATGCAAATTGACCTTACCTCTGCTACACCTACAATCCATGTCCACCAGCCAATCAGGAGCGAGTATGCAAATTAATCCAACCAAGATGTCTGTGTTACAGAGCTGCAGCAAGCAGGAGGCTTGGTTTTCTGCGGCAATGGAGGAAGCCAAGCTTTCCTGCTGCCCTGGCTGGACCAAGCCTATACTCATGGCTACAAGTTTCAATTATAGAAGATAAATAAATCCCAACAAAAATGGTGGCAGCCACGGAGCTGGAGAGAGCAGGAGGCTTGAGTTGCCCCCAGTGATGGAAGAAGCCACAATCCTGCAGCCCTAGCCTGCTTTAAATTATAGAAGCTAAATAAATCCCAGCAAAAATGTCTGCAGCCATGGAGTGAACAGGAGGCTTGGCTCCACTCAAGGCTAAAAAGTTTCAGTTATAGAAGATAAATAAACTCCAGATACCAGGGCCCCCACTTGGGTCACTGGAGGGCATGATTGGCCTGCAAACCACTACTGGCCCCTTGCCCAGGCCACTCCATGCTCCACCTTAATCAAAGACACCCTTCAGGGCAAACCAGCTGACCCTACCCATGCACCAGGCCTCTATCCTATCTAATAAAAGAGTAATATGCAAATTGACCATCACTCCAACACACAAGTTGGCTGCTCCCATGTGGTTAAAGATGGCTGCCCCCATGTGGACACAAATTGACCACAATAAGACAGCCAGCAGAGGAGGACAGTTGGGAGGGACCAGGCTGCAAGGGAAGGCAGTTGGGGATGATCAAGCCTGCAAGGAAGGGCAATTAGGTGTGACCAGGCCTGCACATGAAAGAAGTTGGGGGCAATCAAGCTGGCAGGGGAGCAGTTAGGCATCAATCAGGCTGTCAGGGGAGTGGTTAGAGTTTGATCAAGGCTGGCAGGCAGGCAGAATCTGTTAGGGGCAATCAGGAAGGCAAGCAGTTGTGAGCCAGCAGTCCTGGATTGTGAGAGGAATGTCCAACTGCCCAGGTAGGATCGGGCCTAAACAGGCAGTTGGACATCCATTGAGGGGTCCCAGATTGGAGAGCGTACAGGCTGGGCTGAGAGACACACCTCCCTCTGTCCACAAATTTTATGCACTGGGCCTCTAGTTTAAAATAATTGTCCATTACATTGTTCATTATATTCCACACATGGGTGAATAAAAAACATAAAATAATAAACAAAAATAGAGCCAGACACACAGAAGTATTGAATAGACTGTCGAACCTCAGAGGGAAAGCAGGGGAGGGCAGGTAAGAGAGCAATTAAAGGACTTGTATGCATGCTATATAACCCATGGACAAAGACAGTAGGTTGGTGAGGGCATGTGTTGGGGGTGGGAATAGCCAGGGAGTGTTCAATGGCGAGAAAAGAAGACATATGTAATACTTTAAACAATAAAGAATGTTTAAATAAATAAATAAATGGAATAATTGTCAAATTCATGAAGTATTAATTATACCTTGCTTATTGGTATTAACAAAAGATCTCTGAAAGCCTATTTTTAAGAAAAATTGAGAGACGCCTGATCAGTAAAGAAGATTCATTTTAAAGTTTCTTTATTTCTCACATGAAATATGACATTTTATCTGCAGTTGAATAGCAAATGCTCTTAGTTGATAAGTTACAACCTTCTAAATGTCACTTTCAAATATTCAAAAATTATTTCATTATTTTATCATCAATAGGTTTATTGCTGAAAACTTCAGGGAAACTTATGTTAGGTGGGAGAGTTTTGAATCTTCCTAAAATATAACTTGCCTTGTACCTTTTTTTTAAAGAATTAAAACTGGTTTCCATATGTTTGTCAACCTAAGGTCAGGATCCTCACTGCATCATTGGAAGCCTATCTCACAAACATGTAAATCTTTTCAAGAGGCTAGAGGAAATTTAAATGTGGGCATATGTTGGCCTGGTAGAGGGAAGTATATTATTTATGTCAGAGGATTGGTGTACGTATAGAATCTTATTCACCTGAAATGTATGTAAATGGTTAACAGGGGATAACAAATAAATCCCAAGTCTTAGCCCAGGTATTTTCTTCCACTACACCACATGCATATTTTCTACTTCAGTTCTGCTGATAGTAGAGCAATGGGTCATTTCTCTAAAAATAGACTCTATTGAATTAGTTAGTATCCTGGAAAGAAACAGATGGCACCCTCTGAAAATTAATTGTGAAAGTTTAAAGGTGGAACTGTTGTTTATGAAGATGTGGGGAGAAATAAGGAAGTAAACAGGCACCAGTTACAATAGGGAGCCACTCTTGCCCAATTGGATGACCAAAGGAGAGTGAAAAGGAACAGAGTTTATGCATTCTGATAGCTGTGGCCATGGCAGTGTAAGCATTTGATAGGAACTGTGGTCATAGACAGAAGAAAACAGCCGTTGTCCCTGTAAAATCATTGCTTTTTATGGTCAAACTGGGAAGGAGTAGGGAAAATAGACATCCTAACCTCTCTTTCCTCCCAACCTCTGATTTTCTGTTCTTGCTTCCCCTGAGCCAAACCAAAGTAAGAGCAGCCTTTAAACAGTGAGAAATGCACAATGAGATATCATCCCACCTGCTAGGATGGCTACCATAAAAAAGACGAGAGATAATAAGTACTGGTACAATGTGGACCTAAGGGAACCCTTGAGCTCTGTAGTGGGACTGTAAGTTGATACAGCCACCATGAAAAACAAAAGGGAAGTTCCCAAAAAAATTAAAAATAAAACTATCCTATGATCCAGCAATTCCACTTCCTGCTATATAGCTAAAGAAATTACATCACTTATCACAGAGATATCTGCACCTCTCTGTTCATTGCATCATTATTACAACAGCCAACCAAAACACCTAAGTGTTCCTCAAGTGGTACACACACACACACACACACTAATAAAGGCTTAATATGTTAATTAGATTGGATAGAATGGATGTCTTCTGGACGTCATTCCAGAAGTCCTTTCTGACAAAGCTGGGGGCAAGGCTGGCCTGCAAACTACCAGTGGCCTCTTTTCCAAGTGGGCCCACCCTCCAGAAGGGACCCCCACTGCGACTGAGGGCATGCCAGCCTCCAAACTATTGATGGACCCTCACCCAGAACAGCCCTGCCACACAGTGGGGACTCCAACCTTGATTGGGGGTATGTCCAGCCTATAAATCCTCAGTCGCCCCTTACCCAGGCCAGCCCTGCTCCCCCAGTGGGGATCCCCTACTCTTATCAGGATCTGACCAGCCTGTAAATCCTCAGCATCCCCAAACCCATGCTGGCTCCACCCCCCAGTAGAGATCCCCCACATTGATCCAGGACCCCCTCAAGACAGGACAGCCAGTGTCCACCCCTGCACCAGGTCTCTATCCTATATAATGAGAGGGTAATATGCAAATTGATCCTAATGGCAGAATGACCAGAACGACTGCTGGACCAGTCACTATGAAACACATTGACTACTTCTTGTTCCCTTTCCCTTGGCTGGCAGGCTCTGATCGCCCACAGTGGGGGCAGAGCCAGCAAGTGGATGGGAACAGCCAATCTCTTGGTCCCTTCTTCTGGCCATCAGGCACCAATCACCCAATGGTGAATAGGGAACCGGGATTGGGTGGTGGCAGGTGGGCAGAGCCAACTGTTAGCAGCTAGGGAAGATGGCCCTGATCACAGGCCAGGGCTAGGGACCATACCCATGCACAAATGCCGGGCCTCTAGTATACATATATGTATTCTAGAGGCCTGGTACATAGAATTTGTGCAACAGGGGGAGGGCGGGGGAGGGAGGTGCTCCTCAGCCCATGCTGCGCCTTCTCTAATCTGGGACCCCCTGGGAGATGTCTGATTTCCACTTGAGGCCCACAGGGATTGGGCTTAAACTGGCAGTCAGAGATCTCTCTCACAATCTAGGACTGCTGGCTCCCAACTGCTCGCCTGCCTGCCTTCCTGATTGCCCCTAACCACTTCTACCTGCCAGCCTGACCGACGCCTAACTGCTCCCCTGCAGAGTTGGTCACCCCCAACTGCCCTATCCTGCCAGTCTGGTTGCCCCTATCTGCCCTCCCCTGCTGGCCTGGTCACGCCAGCTGTCTTTCCCTACTGGCCTGATTGCCCACACTGCCCTCCTCTGCTGGCCATCTTGTGGTGGCCATCTTGTGACCACATGGAGGTGGTCATATTGTACAAGGGTGTGATGGTCCATTTGCATATTACCTCTTATTACCTCTTTATTATATAGGGTACGGGGATATGTCCAGCCTACAAAATTATATATATATGTATATATATAATTTAGCCTTAAAAAGAAAGAAAGAAACTCTACCATTTGTGAATACAACATGGATAAACTGTGAGGGACTTATATTAAGTGAAGTAAGCCAGACAGATGAAGACAAATATTTTCTGATTTCACTTATATTTACAGAAGAAGAAGAAGGTGAAGAAGAAGAAGAAGAAGAAGAAGAAGAAGAAGAAGAAGAAGAAGAAGAAGAAGAACAACAACAACAACAACAACAACAACAACAACTACTACTACTCATTGAAAAAGAAATCAGATTGTTACTTATCAGAACTAGGTAGTAAGTGGGGGAACCGGGTGAAAGTGATCAAATGTACAAACTTGCAGTTATATGATAAGTTTCAGGGATGTAATATGCAGCATGATAACTATAGTTAACAATACTACATTGTGTATTTGAAAGTTGCTGTGAATAAATGGTAAAAGTCCTCATCACAAGGAAACATAATCTGTAACTATGTGTGGTGATGGATGTTAACTGAATTGATTACTCATTTTACAATATACATAGTATGCCCCCCCCTCCCCGCTCTTTATCTGCATTTTCTGAGGTTTCAGTTGACAACAGTCAATCATGATCTGAAAATATTCAATAGAAAATTCCAGAAATAATAAACCAGCTTTAAAGTATGGACCATTTTGAGTACAATGAAATCGTGCACTGTCATGTTCTGTTCTACCCTGGATGTGAATTATCCCTTTGCTCATCATAGCCACAGATTACTATCATATATCAAATCATAGAGTTTAAACTTATACAACCTTTATTATACTTTAACCATTTTTTCAATAAAATTGGGATAAAAAAGAATGATAAAGAATGGAAGGAGCAGCTGATCTATTAGCTATACATTCACTTTGTGGTTCTTTTTTATAGGAAAAAAACAACTACTGTATACCACCACCAAGTGGAAACAAAGGGTCCTCTCAGCCACTTTAGTGTTGCAGGGGGGGATTAGTTCAATTATGCCATTATTATCATTTGACTTTGCAAGACTAGCTATTATCTCTGTGCACTACAAGCTAGCAGGAGATCAGGTTGTATGTGGACATGGCTAGTCTCTATCTGGGAGTGGGGACTATAAATCTGACTCTGGCCTCTGTATTTGTAACTATTACAACAATTAGGCTGGCAATCATAGATCCTATTTTACTTACTTTTCTCTTCTTAGATTTTGCTGGAATTTAGCCAGAAGAGGTATTTAATCTGATGTGACAATCTTTATTTTGTCAGGCTCAAATTCCTTCATGGTGTTCTCTTTATTGAATTACAGGTTTTCATGCTATGTTATTACTTTTGGATCTAGGAATACTGAGATGTACAGATTCCAGGCATAGCTCTCATCCCTCCTTGTGGACCAGCCATCAACTTTCCCATTCCTTCTATGGGCACTGGAACCTATAGAGTCACCAAGTCCGAGATTTTAAAAAGTGGAAGCAAAACTTCCTTAAGTGAGTCTTAAAAAAAAAAGACTAGTGGATGTGTTAAAATATCTCTAGGTCTCAGTGCTCTGTAGAAGATTCCACTGCTGCCCCTGGGATGGCACTGTCAGTTGCAATCATCTCTGGATCTCAACTTCCCATTCTTAAAACAAGATACGTTTGAAGAGTTTTCTTATCTCTAATATTCTTTCATTCTATAATTACAATACTAATTCATTTTAATCAAAGACATAAATTGATTAGGCCTTTCAAGGAAAAAGGTAATAAAGAATGAATTAGTAACAATAATGATATCAATTAACAGTCATAGAGCATTTATTTTGTGCATAGCACCATCCTAAATCCTTTGTATCTCATATTAATCCTCTAACAACCCTTTTGAAGAGATACTATTTTATCATATTCCATTTGTGTGAGTCAGCCTAAAGTACTCAGTTAGTAATTTAAAGTTAGAAAATGGAGTCCAGTAACCAACCACAAAATGTTTTAGAACAAAAATGATTTGCCTGCTCTAGGTCAGAGAAAATTGATGACTTAGCAGGTGTTGTGTCCATTAAGACATCCAACATGTTATTACAAATAGTAGACTGTTCAACCATATTAAAAGAATCAAATGAGAAATGAGTCTGGATTTAAAAAATAACAGATCAGGGCTCATATTATCTATAAAGCATATAATATACGTTTAGAAATTTCCCTATAGTGTATTTTATATCAGACCCTGCAATTTTATAAGATAGTAATCATTATTAGCTCCATTACATAAACAACAACTGAGACTTATAGAAGGTTAATAACTTGCCCTAGTTCTTACATTTAGTAAATGCTGGATTCAGAGTTCTCCCTGAAGTCTAACCTAACCGTAAAGCCTGTATTCATCAGTGCTGGATTTCCTCCATTCTGGGACAATATCTACAATTGATTTTTCATTGGAAGAAGGTAAGCTTGGAAATTTAGGGATTACTTCTAAGCAGGGTTAGAGTGATATTTGTAAATATCAGACACCTTCCATATCCACATCTTGGATTAAGTATTCCACACATTTGTGGTGTCAACTGGACTACTACCTCTAAAATATCCCTAAATGCCTTTATTCTCCAATTGTCCAAAAATATGACAACCCAGACTGTAAGCTGAATAAATATTCATTAAATGTCATTGTCCATAGGTCAATGAAACAGAACAGAGAACCCAGAAATTGACATAAGCCATTAAGCTCAATTAATATTTGACAAAGAAGGAAGAGCATACATTGGAGAAAGGGCAATCTCTTCAATAAATGGTGTTAGGAAAATTGGACAGGTACATACAAAAAACAAGAAACTAGACCACCAGCATACACCATACACAAGAATAAACTTAAAATGGATAAAAGATTAAAATTTAAGTAGTGAAACCATAAAAATCCTAGAAGAAACCATAGCCAGCAAAATCTCAGACATCTCTCATAGCAATATGTTTGCTGATACATCTCATAAAGCAAATGAAACTAAGGATAAAATAAATAAATGGGACTACATCAAAATAAAAAGCTTCTGCGCAGCAAAAGCAACCATTAACAAAATGAAGAGGGAGCCCACTATATGGGATAACATATTTACCAATGATACATCTAGTAAGGGGTTAATATCTAACACATACAACTTAACAAAATAAAGACAAATAGCCTAATTTTAAAAAAAATGGGCAAAGAAACCTAAATAGACATTCTCCAAAACAGACATACAGTTGGCCAATAGACATAGAAAAAAAAAAATGTCCAAGGTCACTAATCATCAGAGAGATACAAATTAAAATGACAATGAGGTATCACCTGATATATGTTAGAATGGCTATCTCAACAAATCAACAAATGACAAGTGCTGGCAAGAATATGGAGAAAAGGGAACCTTAGTATGCAGATTGGTGTAGCCATTATGGAAAATAGTATGGTGTTTCCTTAAAAAATTAAATATGGAACTGCCATTTGACCCAGTGATTCCATTTCTAGGAATGCATCCTAAGAAAACCAAAACACCAATCAGAAAGAACATGTGTGCCCCTATGTTCATAGTACCATAAATTACAATTGCTAAGTTCTGGAAACAGCCCAAGTGTCCATAAGTAGATGAGTAGATTTTTTAAAAAATCTGTGATTTATTTATAGCATAGAATGCTATGCAGCTGCAAAAAGAAAGATCCCTCTTACCTTTGAGATAGCATGGAGGAACCTAAAGAGAATTATGCTAAGCAAAATCAGTCAACCAGATAAAGACAAGTATCACATAATATCACTCATTTGTGGAATCTAATGAACAAAATAGATCCAGAGACATAGGAGCATGAAATAGACTAATGAATCTCAGAGGAAAGATAAAGAGATTGGGTGGGTGGAGGTGAGGGAGATTAACCAAAGAACTCAAATGCATTTATGTATAACCAATAGACATAGACAATAGTGTGTTGAGGGCCTCAGGGGAGGGATGGGTTGGGAGTGAAGGGGGTCAAATGGGTAAAAAATGGGACATCTGTAATAGTTTCAAAATAAAGCTAAATTTAAATAAATAAATAAATAAATAAATAAATAAATAAATATACTTGTCCATAGAGATATCTCTATGCTTTGAAGCAAAATGGCTACTATCTTTTCAGTAGAATGCCATTTATGAATCTTGTAAATTTTGGCATAATAGCTTAATAGCTTAATGTAAGGTCTGAAGCTCTAGACTTGGTCATTCACTGATTACATGATTCGTCAAGGTACTTAAGATCTCTAAACCACATTTTCTTCTCTTCTTATGTAAGATATGGGTAATGAATGTACCCATCTGACAACATAGTTTAATATTACATAAATTCACTTATGTAAATTGCTTAGCACAATTGCTGGCATGTAGGAGATGCTATACAAGTGATTACTCTTCCTAAAGATGAGTGGTTTGTCTTGCCTTTGGAAAACAACTTTTTTTTTTTTTTGGTAAGGTTAACAAGTATGATCTAATTTAAGTAAAATAGGCCTATGAAGCATTTCATTTTTTATATGTAGAAATTGAGACCTAAAGAAACTAAATAATATTTTCAAGGTCACAACTCTAAAATCAATGCTTAACATGACACCAGGTCTTCTGACTATTGGTGGAGAGCAATAACATGCCCCACAATTTATAAAATTATCAGCAATTCTGAGTGGACATGGCTTTAGAGTGCAAACACAGTTAACATTTCATTCAGAAAACAGCATCTTGTATATACACCAGTTCACCAGACTTGCAGATCATAAATACTTCTCAGCCCTCAGCATGAAAGGGGAACTCCAAATAATGACCAGTGCCCAAATCTTTGTATCCTAGTTAAGATATCTAACCAATTTGCTATCCCCAAACTTTTTGATATGGTACTACCACAGGGTAAACTTCCAAATGAGTGACATACTTTTCACTTTTTACTTTCCTGCCTGATTTACAAATCACAGCTTTGGTTCAACTTGGTCATTATTAGTCCTAATAAAAGGTGAATATCACATTGTTAATATATTGATTTTTATTATGCACCATTTACGTTCCTACAGACTTTGTACAAATAAAAGCTAGGCTATGCTGACTCAGCATCTAAGCCTGTGACCTAAGCTTGGGCCCTGTGTCTTAGTTTATTTACATCTTTGATTAAAGCTCACAGCCCACAGAGGCTACCCAACATTCAATTCAGGGTGGATTGGTTATGTGAGCCTCTGAGCTATAGCAGGTTGTCTCCTAGGGTTGTCATTAATGTTTCTGTATTATTTGCTTTCCTTATCATCTATAACAATAAAAGCATAATATGCAAATTGATCAAATGGAGTAACAGTGGAATGACCTTCCACGCGACCTTCTGGACAAAGCCAGGGTTGCGAGGGCTGAGGTAACAGCCAGGTGGCTGCAAGGACCCAAACAGTTGTGGCTGTGAGAGCCTACCCTTGTACAAATTTCATGCATTGGACCTCTAGGATAGATATAAACAGCCTTGACCCTAATAAAATTATCGTCCCTAAAGAGCAGCAATCACACACCTATCCACACTCACCTATTGTTTTCAAGCAGTTGGCATTATTTTATACTAAACTGCTAATTGTTATTAATTACCTTGGCATTTGGGGGAAGAGCATTAATCTTAGCATTGGCATTCTTTATTTCGATAGGAACATCATTTCCCTCCTATCAGAAGGAATTTCTTTCTTGAGGGCTATTCATAAATGTGTCATTTATTGCAAATTACCACTTATGGGAATGAAATCCAACATCTGGAGGAACATTGGTAAGGTCAAAGATGGCAGGGCTAATTTCAGATCAATCATTCTGTTTCCAGACAGCACCACTATAAGAAGGAGAGTTGTTAGGAGAACAAAGTATTTTAAGACTAGAGAAATAAAGAGGCATCAGTGCTGACATTAATAATAATAAGAGCACTCATTAAAGGCATTGACTTTTAATATATACCTGACAACATGATTAGTGCTTTACCTACACAACCATTTTTAATCTTTATAATATCTTAATAAATTAATTTACTTGCCCTATTTTACAGATGATAAAATTAAGGTTTAGAGTAAATGACTTCTTCAGGCTAGAACAACTACTAAATAAAAAAACTGGGACTTGAATCCAGATTCATTTTAATGACAAAATTTGAGTTAGTGATCATAAATAATACCTGGTCTCTGCATTTGAAAACCTAGAGTTTCGATAAAGGAGGTGATCGGCATATATGGTAAAGTGAAAGGCTGATTGCAAAACCAGTACAGAATTAAAGGATAAAGAAAAATTGAAATCAGAAGAGAGATAAGAATTGATCACATGGAAAAAACTAGGATTTGAGCAGAGGCAGTTGGGTGTTTTTACAGTTTTATTCTTTGTCACAACAATGCTTAGCACACACTTGCTAGTTGCTGTAAAAGTGATACTTAATTTTGCTTTGATTTTATTCTCTAAAAATGAGTATTATATCTTAGATACTGTATGGTGGGGATTAGATTGCATCAGATAAAATAATATTTTTAGAACAATGGCTGATGTATTATAAGAGTTGTGTAAATGGTAGCTATTATTTAAACAGTATTACAAGTTATGGAATAAATTTGAGCAATATATGGGAGAATGCACATTGGAAAAAAAACACACACAACAACAGTGACCAGCATGGAAGTTACCTGTATGTCAAGTGAGACAACTTGGCTTTTATTCTGTATTTAAAGGTGAACTATTAGGAATGGTGTGTCAAGATTAGAATGAGGTGGCCAATGTAATGCACAGACTGGTGCAGAGAAAACACAGAGAGAAATTAATTAGGCCAGTACTTCAGCAACACACAGGAAAGATGAAACTGAGTCATTGGGGCAGTCAGAGAAAAAAAGCCTGGGAGATGTGCAGGAATATTTGATGAATTGATTGGATGTGAAACACTGGGGATATGAAAGAGTAAAACATAACTGAGATTCAGTGTCTGAGCTGTGATTAAAAAACATATTCCTTTTGTATGACTCAAATGGCTTGTCTAATAGAAGAGTGATAACATTTTAGGAAAACTTTGATTGAATGCTTAAAATGTACTGGTTCATCATCATTAATTATATCATCTCCTTACGAAAACCTGACAAAGAGGATAGTACTCTTCTCATTTTAGATATTAGAAAAATGAGCTGTATAATAATTTCCTCAAAAAGACACAATAGCAGTCTGAGTGGACTTTAGAATTACTTGATTTTAGGAATCAATACTCTATCTCTCCATTGTGCATCTCAAAGAATGAAGTGCAGCATTCCATATTTAAGTGATTTCCTACAGGTCTGAGTAAATATGGCCAGGAGATAATTCTGAGGACAAAAAAAATAAAAAATAAAAAAGAGAGAGAGCTATAATTTTTATGGTCTTTGAAATGAGAGTTTCCCCAAAGCATTGTAGTCATAATTGTAATAATACCTATGTTGATATAATCCTATCTAATAAAAGATCAATATGCAAATTAACCATCACTCAGCTACACCCACAAGCCAAGCCTACAAGCCATGCCACCAGCCAATCAGGAGCCTCCTGCTCGCTCTGTGGCAGCAGCCATTTCTGTTGGGATTTAATTATCTTCTATAATTGAAACTGTAGCCTTGAATGGAGGCCTGGCCTGCCAGGGTGTGTGGAAAACTTGGCTTCCTCTATATCTGGGTAAACCCAAGCCACCCTCCTGCACCCTCTGTGACTGCAGCCATCTTGGTTGGGGTTAATTTAGATACTTGTTCCTGATTAGCTGGTGGCATGGCTTGTAGGCTTGGCTCTGCTGCAGGCTATAAAGTTTCAATTGTAGAAGACAAATAAATCCCAGATACCAGGGCCTCCACTTGGGTCACCAGGGGGCGTGGCTAGCCTGCAAACCACCACAGGCCCCTTAACCTGGCCACCCCACACCCCAAGGGAACCCCACCCTGATCCAAGACATCCTTTAGGGCAAACCAGCTGGCCCCCACCTATGCACCAGGCCTCTTTCTATCTAATAAAAGAGTAATATGCAGATTGTCCAACACACAAGTTGTGGCTGCCCCCATGTGGTCAAATATCCTGCCCTCATGTAGACACAAGATGGCCACCACAAGAAGGTCTGCAAGGGAGGACAGTTGTGGGCTATCAAACCAGCAAGGAATAGCAGTTAGGGGTGACCAGGCTGGCAGAGGAGGGAAGTTGGGGGTGACCAGGCCTTCAGGGAAGTGCAGTTGGAGGGAACCCAGACCTGCAGGAAAGGGCAGTTAGGGGTGACCAGGCCTGCAGGGGAGGGCAGTTAGGGGCAAACAGGCTGGCAGGAGAGTGGGTAGGGGGTGATCAGGCTAACAGGCAGAAGCAGTTAGGGGCAATCAGGAAGGAGGTAGGTGAGCAGTTGGGAGCCAAGTCCTGGATTGTGAGAGGGATGTCCGACTGCCCATTAGGCCTATGGTATCAGGCCTAAACGGCAGTCAGACATCCCTTGAGGGGTCCCAGATTGGAACGGGTGCAGGCTGAGCTGAGGGACACACCTCCCCATGCACAAATTTCATGCATCAGGCCTCTAGTATTTTATAATTTAAAAGTTTTCTTAGTTATAATTGCAGTGCATTCTTATACTAGTCTTGTAAGGTGAGCAAGACTGGGGCTATTATCCACATTTTATAGGTGATAACAGTGGGGCTTGTAGATAGATGAAAAATTATGACAAAGTCATGTGTTTAGAAAGTAGTAATGCTGTATCTAGACACCACTCCCTGTGTTGTTTCCAACCTTTAAATAGTTGTAAATAAAAGGCAGTAACCTCTTCTGCCATAACAAAAATCTGGCAATAGAAGGCAGAATTGATGTCATAAAGCATAGATATTTTTTTAAATAATATTTTAAATGTCAGTTGAAGGAGGTTATGTCTTGAGATTTTTTTTTCCTTTCTGCATTGCAGTAGTCAGACTCCCACACAAGTATTTTTGGTGTCACTGGTCAATCCCCTTATAGAAATACTACCTTGGGATGATTTCTGCTTCCAACTTAGATGGAAAAACAAAATTAGATTTATATCCCTGCTTGAAAGAATTAAAATATATTCAAACCATTGGATCTCAGAACAAGAAGAATATCGATATCTGAAAAAAATAGAAACAAATAATATGAGGCCCATGATTGTCCCAGGTTAATTGTTTAAGATCATTTTAAGGCTATAGCATAGAGAATAGGGGCTCAGGACCAGAAGATTCTCCTAGTAGAAGAGATGGGAATAGGATTGGGTAGGGTACAAAAGCGGAGAAAGCTGCCCAGAGAGAGAAATCTAGATATCTTAGAAGTTAACTCTCAAAACTTCAGTTGAGTACCGATTAGTACATAAGTTGTAAAAAACTCAAAAATATTGAAAAAATCATACAGAGGATCAACAAGAGTAGAAACTGATACTAACAGAGGGCAAAGAAAAATGTCGTTTCCCACAAAATTCACTGGGCATTGGGTAGAGTACATAAGAGAGAGTTGGCTCAATAGTAGGAAATATTAGACATAGAGTTAGCACTGTCCCAGTCCTACTTAATAAGTTATAACAAAATGAATATGGATAAAATTGTGGATGATCCACGACTTATAGTGAACTTATATCTCAATAAACCAATTTTAATTTGAATATATTGTAAATGTTAGCTGTAATTTTAATTTTTTAAAAAAGGAAACAGATTTAGTACTACCCTGTAGAGTATCAATTGTGATTGCATGGCTGACTACCCAATATCATGAGAGACTATGGTACTAAATATCGCTAGCCCAATAAACAATTAAAATACAAAATTCAAGTAGGATTTTTAATAAATGCATATCACTTTCATACATAGAACTTTTTTAAAAAATTGTAAGCCAAATATTATGTCAGGAATCAATCTATATTTATAAAATAATCAACTGTGTTCTAAAATAAAATTCAATAATATTTCTGTGTATATAAAAGATATCCAGCACAAAAAAGGACAAAATGTTTAGTATCCAATTAAAAATTAACAGATGTGCACTATAGCAGGATAAATCAGATGTCAGGCTATAAAACAGTCTCAATAAATTTAAAATAATTCATCTCAGAAAAAAATCACATTTTCTGGCCAAAATAGAATTAAATTAGTACTCAATAATATACAGATCTTTGAAAAATCTTTCAGCATTTGGAAATTAAATAACAATCGTTTATGTAACATCTGTATTAAAGAAGAAATAAAAAGAGGAGTAGTGTTTTAACCTAAATAAAAGTTATAACATTCATACCACAATACCATTGAAATGGTTCTGAGGGTATGCCTACATCAGAAAAGAAAAAAAAATCAAATAAATGATCAGTCACAAAAAATTAGAATATACCAACTAAACCCTAAGTAAATAAATAAAATTCTGTATAATAAAAGCATAACATGGTAAGTGTCCAGTTGCCCAGTTGGCCGTTAAACTAATCATAGTGTAATATGCTAATGTTATGATAAGTTCACTCAATTGATTGCTATGACATGCATTGACTACTAAGGGGCAGACACTTCAACTGGTAGGTAAGCTTGCTGTTGGGGTCTGGTTGACCCGGACTGAGCGAGTTGGGTTGGACACACCCTGGAGCCCTCCCAAGGTCCCTCGCTGGCTGGTCAACCTCCCGCATTCCTCTGCAGCCCCAATCATGCATTGGTGGGTTCCCTTGGCCTGGCATGCACCCTCTTGCAATCTCATATCCATATCAGGGGATGTCGAAGAGCTGGTTCTGCCTAATCCCATAGGCCAGACCAAGGGATCCTACTGGTTCATGAATTCATGTACCTGGCCTCTAGTAAAAAGATAAAAAGCAGAGCACAAGTGAATCAAATAGAAAACGGAAATGATAAATTAAAAGCTGATTACTTTGAAGATATCTATATTTTTAAAATGCTACTCAGACTAATAAAAAAGAGAAATAAAACAAATTATTATAATCAATTAATAGATACCACTAAATATACATATTAAAAAGTAATAAGGGCATTTATGAAACTGCTTGAGATATATAACCTATTAAAGCCTACTTAAAAAAAAACATGAAAAGTCAAACATCTATTAAAGAAATTAAACTATAGATAAAATCCTTCCCACAAAGATAATTCCAGATCCAAATATTTTACTGGTGAATTCTACTAAAGATTTTACAAATATATTATACCCAGTATACACAAGTTATTAGAGAAAACTGGAAAGATGTAAAATCTCAAAACATTCTTTGACATATACATTATTACCAAAAGAGACAAAGACATTTACAAGAAAGGAAAGTACAGATTCTGAACAAAAGCTCAGAAAATTGATTTTAACAATATATGAAAAAGGGTGTTACACCATGAAAAAGTAGTTATATTCCCCAAAATCAGGGTTGGTTTAACATTTGAAAATAAAATAATATAATTCATCATATTAATAATATAAAAAACAAAGTTATGTATTCAACATAATAGATGCAAATAATCATTTGACAAGATCCAACATTTCTGTTAAAACTCTTACATAACTAGGAATTGAAGTGTAATATCTCAATCAGATTAAAGATCAATTTCAAAAACCTAAAACTGACAAAACACTTAATGAAGAAAAACTGAATGCTCTTTTTCTAAGATTGGGGACAAGATAAGGATATCTGCTCTCATCACTTTAGTCAACATTTTACTGGAAGTTCTAGCCTGTAAGAAGGATATTTTAGAAATGAAAATGGAGGCAGTAAAAGCTGTCTTTATTCACAGACAACATGATCTATATAAAAAATCCAATATAACCTACAAAAATCTACTAGATTTACAAAGTGAGTTTAGCAAGGTTGTAGGTTTCAAGATCAATATTAAAGCTTTGGGTATAAATAGCAGCAAAAAAAAAAATCAAAAATAAAAAAAAATTAAATGCCATTTATAATAGCATTGAAATAGAAAATACTTATAGATAAAGCAGAGGCCTGGAGTACAACATTTGTGCACTGGAGATGGTGGGGGAGGGTCCCTCAGCCTAGCCTGCATCCTCTCACAGTCCAGGACCTATCAGGGATATCTGACTGAGAGCTTAAGCCTACAGACATCCCCTGAGGGGTCCTTAGCATAGCCAGGGAGGCAAGAGAAGCTCCAGCCACCATCACTGTGCTCACCAGCTGTGAGCCCAAGTTCTGGCTGAGTGGCACTACCCCTGTGGGAGTGCACTGACCACCAGAGGACAGCTCCTGCACTGAGCATCTACCCCCTGGTGGTTAGTGCACTTCATACCGACCGGTTTTTCTGCTGTTTGGTCATTTTGCATATTAGCCTTTTACTATATAGGATGTTTCAAAAGACATGGAGAACTGTTTGTTGTATTATATAAAAAGTTACTAAGAGAAGTTGAGTAAGATATAAGTTAAAGGAGAGCTATATTTTTTACATAGGTTTAAAGACTCACTATTGTTAAAATGTTAATCTCTCTCTCAAAAATATCTAGAGTATATCTCATTTAAAATGCTAATATATTGTAGAGGTTTATAAACTAATTATAAAATCAATAGAGATAAAGAGGACCTAAAATAACTCAAAACAACTGGGAAAAAAAAAGAACCAGAACATACACTGCCCTTAATGGTTTGCTCAGTGGTTAGAGTACCTGCCCACACACCAACAGGTCTTGGGTCCCATTTACAGTCAAGGGTAGGTACTTGGGTTGCAGGTTCACTCCCAGACCCTGATTAGGGCTCCTGCAAATCTCCTATGGGAGACAGCCAATTGATGTGTCTCATTCTCTCTCTCTCTCTCTCTCTCTCTCTCTCTCTCTCTCTCTCTCTCTCTCTTTCTTTCTCCTCCCCCTCTTCTGTCCCTCCTTTCCATTCTCTCTAAAAACCAATGGAAAAAATATTTTTGTGGTGATTGTGATGATAATTTTTCAGTGTCAAACTTATCAAATTAGACACATTAATTATGCCCAACTTAATTTATGTTAATTATACCTCAAGAAAGCTGTTAAAAGTATTTCTCCCTTTGTATGTAAGGGAGCTAGCATATATGTTGTATTTCTGCACTTTTACTTTTTTCTTTGCTTTTTATGACTCCTCCACTCCCACTTAGATAATATTTCATACTAAGCAAGATACCTTATCTCCTTGAGACTCAACTTCCTAATCTAAAAAAAAAAAAAGGTTAGGAAAAATTGCGGCTATTCTAATAATAATATAGGAATTAAATTTAGATGTATTCTAATGTTTCTGACCCTTAGTTCTAAACATGATACTTTATCTCCTTTTTTTAAAAAAAAAAAAGAGGGTGTCCTCGTTGCTGCCCTCCTAGAAGATAAAGTGCTAGTGTTCTTCCTTCTGCAAAAGAAGAATCGCACTTCTAATAAAGTTAGAGTTGAAAGACACCTAAGAAATAATTTGGTTTCAAAGTTCTTGTTTCCATGATGTTAGAATACCAAGGTCCAAAAACCCAAGAAGAAAATGGGGTAACTGAAGCCAGCCTAGAAACTTGTAAGATTCTAAATGATCTTTGTGCCATGAATTGTGTAAGATTGAGTGGAAACCTCCTTAGACCTCCAATTGTTCCACTGTTCTGATTTTCCAGGGAAGCTGGCTGATCACAAGTTCTAGGCCCACCTCATTGGTATTGTTGCTTTGAGAAGTCCATTCTGTCTCCCCTGCTGCCCCTTTCCAGTCTGACTGCTCCAAGTAACAAGGTCTAACGGGAAGCCCAAGTTTTGCCTCCACCATTGTAACTTTGTATTTTTATCTTTGCCTGAGCTGCCTCTGTCAATAGAAATCAAGTTTCAACTGATCATTTCCAAGCAGCCCAGCCAAGCTCTGCATTTTTAACAACATTTCACAAGACATTGATCAGATCTCTGATTGGGCTGAATGAATAGACAGAATAGGGTTGAATTGTGTCACATGTTGATAAAAGCAGCTGCAACCAAGAGGCAGGACAGTGAGTTTGTGTCCTACAAGCCCAATCTGTGGGCTGCAATGTTGATGCCATCACTCCCATGACATCATAGATGACATCAACAGTGGTGCCATGGGATGCCCGGCTAGTTAAGAACTATTATTTTTAATCCTCACCCAAGGATATATTTTTGTTTGTTTATTTTTTGCCTGAGACCTATTTTTATTGATTCCTGGGAGAAGGACCTAAATCATTAGTCA